>JADRCD010211460.1:7706-20767 GCA_019843815.1 Montemys delectorum | reverse complement strand
GGTGGCTCACAACCACCAATAATGAGATCTGACACCCTCTTCTGGTGCGTCTGAAGACAGCTACAGTCTATTACCCTGGAGCGAGCGTGGCCATCCTGAGTTCAATTCCCAGCAGCCACATGATGGCTCACAGCCATCTATACAGCTACAGTGTACTCATACACATAAAAATAAATAAATAAATCTTTAAAAAAAAAATGGCCAAGGGCAGGCTGGAAAGATGGCTCAGTGGTTAAGAGCACTGACTGCTCTTCTGAAGGTCCTGCTCTTCAAATCCCAGCAACCACATGGTGGCTCACAACCATCCATAATGAGACCTGACGCCCTCTTCTGGGTTCTCTGAAGACAGCTACAGTGTACTTTCATATAATAACTAAATAAATCTTAAAAAAAAAAAAAAGGCCAAGGTCATATTGGAAGCTGGTTACTACAATTAGGTCTCAAATGAGGTCCAGCTTGGTGATTTGGATTGGACTCAATTTCTCATGCTCAGCCTAAAAGTAGAACCCAGAGCATCTAGAATACTAAGCAAGAACTTTACTCCAGTCCCCTCAATATATGTCCTACAAGCAAGCCTCCCCAGCACCTCACATTCCTCCTGTCTCATGCCCTCTCCATCTGCCTTCCCATCATTTGCTGCTATCTGAGGTCCCCTCCTGGCCAACTCCAGATCTGAGCATTCTCCTCTCTCTCTCTCTCTCTCTCTCTCTCTCTCTCTCTCTCTCTCTCTCTCCTGAGTGTGTGTCTCCCCCACATACCCCTCTGCAGGTAACAGTCCTCCCTCACTGCCTCTCTCCCTCCCTTTTCCTCTTCTTCTCTTCATTTCTTTCCAAAACCACCCTCTTAGAATCCACATTCATAACTCTTTGCCAAGGCCTGCTGTCCACTTATGGAATGAAATGAGAGGAGCCAGGGACAGAGACAGATGAGCAGCACAGGGCAGAGAGGAGCAGGCAGGTTCATAAGTGTAAAATATGGACAAACCTGCTACCATCCATTCCCTGGGATAAATAGATCATCACTGAATAGGCTGCAGAAGAGCAAAGAGACAAATTACCCAGCTGTGGCTCTGTCACCTGCTCCTTATTGATGGGCTTTTATGCTTAGGCCTAACTGCTCTCAGAGAACTGTATCCTCCAGCTCCTATGGGACCCCAAACAGGATGGACAATGACTCAAAAGCTTTTGTCTCTGCTGGGGCATGAGCCACATGACCAAGTCCTAGTCTTTTGATCCTAGACATCATATGCAAATATGAAAGGTTCTACTTTAACATAGTATTTACAGAAGCATGTTAATCAAATCCATTTTGTATGCAAGTGATAAATAATACAAACGCTCCCCCAAACTTATCTCAGGCATTGAACAATTTCAAAGCTACTGGTATGGAATGACTTACAACTGTGCTTACAAAGTATTGCCAGAAGGTGGCACCACTTTAGCATGGAAATGCATGCTAGCATTATGTCTCAGAGTGAGAGTGTTTGTTAGGGCAGTTTGGACTCTAGCAACTGCTTTTTGTGACTACTGAGCTGCCTTTTGGCCATTCACTTAGTATTAACTACAATAGCATCATATGAGCATGAGCAGAGTAGGTATTGGATATGATAAAGCAAACTAGATAAAGTTTGAAAAACCTATGTGACTCATGATCAGAGATACAGTAGCAAAGGCACACAGCACCATCACAGGCAACAATGTAGCAAGATGGCTGTATAGATTTAAGAGAGTTGTAAGTGCGACTTACTTTGCCTTTGCATCCATTTTTATAGAGGGAAATAGGCCTTGGAACACAGTTTTAAATTGTGACATTTAAGGAAGCATCCTTGTTAAATATAATTTCCCCAAACCTCCCCAGCAATCCTGGCATAAAAATATAAAAATGGCTCCTAAAGAGAGCTCAGTCATACTGGCAGATACATCCCTACAGAAGAGATATGGCTCTCTTAACCCCAGTACCATGAAATGTGGCCTTACTTAGGGGTTAGGGTTTTTTTTTTGTTTTTTTTGTTTTGGTGGTGTTTTTTTTTTGTTTTTGTTTTTTGGTTTTTTTTTTGTTTGGTTGGTTTTTGTTTTTTTTCGAGACAGGGTTTCTCTGTGTAGCCCTGGCTGTCTTGGAACTCACTCTGTAGACCAGGCTGGCCTTGAACTCAGAAATCTGCCTGCCTCTGCCTTCCAAGTGCTGGGATTAAAGGTGTGCGCCACCACTGCCCAGCAGAGGGTTGTTTTTTAAATGTTTAATTTGTGTGTGAGTTTGAGTTTTTTAAATGTTTAATGTGTGTGTGTGTGTGAGAGAGAGAGAGAGAGAGAGAGAGAGAGAGAGAGAGAGAGGTGGACCTGGGTATGCCATGGCATGCAGTTGAAGGTTGATGAACAGCAGTCAGGAGTTAGTTCTCTCCTTCTACTATAGGCTCTGGAGTTTAAGCTCAGGTTGATAGGTTTTCTATGTCAAGCACTTTTGCTTACTGAGTCATCAACCTTGCCTGTTTTGTTTGTTTGCTTGTTTGAGTTTTGTTTGTAAAGCAGGGCTTTTCTGTGCATCCCTGACTGTCCTGGAACTTACTCTGTAGACCAAGTTGGCTTTGAATTCACAGAGATTCTTCTGCTTCTGCATCCCAAGTGCTGGAATTAAAGGGGTACAGCACTACGGCCTGGTTTGGTTTGGGTTTTCTTGAGAAACTGTCTTTGCCATGTAACCCAGATTGGCCTCAGACTTATAATTCTACAGCCTCAGCCTCCTGAGTGCTATGATTATAGGTATGTACTATCATGCTTGGCTACTCAATTTAGGATCTTCTCCCTTACTTCCCTCCACTGGAACTCACTCTGTAGACTCTGGCCTCAAATTCACAGAGATCTGCCTGTCTTTAGAGTCATCATCACCACGAAGTGAATTTAGGGTCTCTGCAGGGCTAATAAAATTATTTAGAAGCTGATCCAGAACATTTGACCAAATTTTGCGTCCAGCCTGCTAGGTTACATGGTAAGTTCCAAAGCTGACTTGGCTACAGAGTGAACCCTATCTCTAAAAAAGGGAAGGATGGTGTCTAGAGGGCCAGCTAAGAGTCTATACTGCAGCTCCAGATCTGACGACACTGGCTCCCATGGCACCCAAGCTAACTTGCCCAGACATGGACATATTCACTTATTAAAAGTTTTTTTTAATATAATCAAATGAAACTGAGGTCATTAAAATGAGCCCTCTGTGGCTGGAATGGAAATGGCTCCCATAGGATCATATGTTTGAATACTCACCCCCAGTTAGTAGCACACATCTTTAATTCCCACAGTCAAGAGGCAGAAACACAAGGATCTCTTTGAGTTCAAGGCCAGCCTGGTCTACAGAGCCAGTTCTAGGACAGCCAGGGTTGCAAAGAGAGACCTGTTGGGTTTCAGACCCAGGACAAGCAGCTGTGGTGCCTATTTAACATATAAAAGTGGACCTGGCCTCCAGGTTCTCCCAGCATCCCTCAGTCCCTACCTCTGGCAAGATATAGCAGGCATACTCTGCCCTCTACCCTGAACTTTCTAGCCCAGGAACTGGACTTCCCTCCAGAGGCTCTTCCCTGGATAATGCAGACATCACACCTCACCCCTATGCCAATTTCCCACCCTGTTCTTTGCGACCAACGAAGCTGCCCAAGAGCTGCCCCAATAAACCTGCCTTTATGCTCTTAGTTTGGCTTGAATTGGCTTATTTCCTCAGTGGAGAAAGCCAATCAAGACCCTGTCTTGGGGGCTAGAGAGATGGCTCAGAGGTTAAGAGCACCGACTGCTCTTCCGAAGGTCATGAATTCCAATCCCAGAAACCACATGATGGCTCACAACCATCCATAACGAGATCTGACGCCCTCTTCTGGGTTCTCTGAAGACAGCTACAGTGTACTTACATATAATAAATAAATAAATCTTAAAAAAAAAAAAAAAAAAAACCTTAAAAAAATTAAAAAAAAAAAAAAAGGAGGTCTTGGAAGAGATATACCACTGGGGGTGAGCATTGAAGTTTCAAAAGACTTGATTTTTGGGGGTGCCTCCCCTGCCTCCTGCTTGATATTGGTCATGATATTTTGTCACAGCGGCAGATATTTTCATTCAAAGGGGGAATCTGGCTAGTGCTAGGACAAACAGTATGAAGAAACCTGAGAAAAGGCGTTACAAGAAAGGAGACCTGCTGCCACAAGCCCGTGTAGGGCTACTGTACTGACTGGTTTTGTGTCAACTTGACACGGGTACTGGAGAGAAAGGAGCTTCATTTGAGAAAAATGCCTCCATGAGATCCAGCTGTAAGGCATTTTCTCAATTAGTGATCAAGAGGGGAGGGCCCATTGTGGGTGGTGCCATCCCTATGCTGGTAGTCTTGGGTTCTATAAGAAAGCAAGCTAAGCAAAGCAGGGGAAGGAACAAGTCAGTAAAGAACATCCCTCCATGGCCTCTGCATCAGCTCCTGCTTCCTGCCCTGTATGAGTTCCACTCCTGACTTCGACTTCATTTGGGGATGAACAGCAGTGTGGAAGTGTAAGCCGAATAAACCCTTTCCTCCCCAACTTGCTTCTTTTTTTTTTTTTTAAGATTTATTTATTTATTTATTTATTTATT
Organism: Montemys delectorum; assembly: GCA_019843815.1. Lineage (NCBI taxonomy): Eukaryota > Metazoa > Chordata > Mammalia > Rodentia > Muridae > Montemys > Montemys delectorum. Next base: position 16,172 of record JADRCD010211460.1, on the reverse strand, counting down.
TATCAATTATATAAGTGCACTGTAGCTGTCTTCAGACACCAGAAGGAGGCATCAGATCGCATTACAGCTGGTTGTAAGCCACCATGTAGTTGCTAGCATTTGAACTCAGGACCTCTGGCCGAGCAGTCAGTGCTCTTAACTGCTGAGCCATCTCCCCATCCCCCCAACTTGCTTCTTGGTTGTCGTGTTTTGTGCAGGACTAGAAACCCTGACTAAGACAGCTACTATAAGCTAGAAAGATGAGGGAGGGTCCTTCCCTTTGTAGGCAGCAGAGGAAATGCATCTTGATTGACACCTCAGTCTCAGACTCACAGCCTCTAGAGCTGAAAGACAAGGAGATGCCTTCCTTTCTCTTGGGTGTGTGTGTGTGTGTGTGTGTGTGTGTGTGTGCATGTGTACATGCTCTCCTGTGCAATTGAGAATGCATGCATACCACAGCACATGTAGAAGTCAGAAGGCAACCTTTGATGTGAGCCCCTGCCTTCTAGCTTGTCTCGAGCAGGTTCTCTGTAGTGGGAATTCTGGAAATTTGATTTCTTTTTAAAATATAAATATTAGCCAGACAGTGGTGGTGCATGCCTTTAACCCCAGCACTTGGGAGGCAGAGGCAGGCAGATTTCTGAGTTCGAGGCCAGCCTGGTCTACAGAGTGAGTTCCAAGACAGAGAAACCCTGTCTCAAATAACAAAATAAAACAAAACAAAACAAAACAAACAAACAAAAACAGAGCAGCTGGCTATGATTTGCCTCCTGCTCTAGAGGAGGCACAGTTTTGCCAGCTGCAGATAATATCTGCAGTTGTGTGATGTTTGGGATCCTGGGAACTTTTCAGAGCATATATAAATGCTAAAGCACTGATCTGTGGTTGTTGGTTTAGGAACAAAGATTGTGGTTTGTGAGTAGCCTTGGTCAAAGAAGAAACAAAAGGAGGAAAGTTACATTCAGGGATTTTCCTGTTTCCTCTCTCCCCTGTATTCTTGCTTCTCTCCTACGTAGTGTTGGGAGTTGAAATTGGGAGGATAAAGGATAGAGGGAAAGAACTCACAAAGTAGCAAAGACCAGCCTCAGTTCTTTTTATTTTGTGCCCCATTCACTAAGTATCTCTGAAGTCTCTCAAACTTCCAGGGATTCTCCTGTGTTTATCTCAGTGTCCCTACAGGAGGATTGGGATTACAGATTTGAGCACTACTGTTGCCTGACTTTTCATGGGTTTTGGGACTCAAACTCGAGTCCTCATGCTGTCTAGCGACATGTTACCCACTGAGCCGTTTCCCCTGCTTGAAACTTCTGTTTCTTTTTATTTTTTTATTTTTTTAAACTTCTGGGTTTTTAAGTAACCCATTTAATGGTGCTTTGGTACAAGTAGCCCTAGAAAACGAATAGAATATCAGCCCAAACCCAAAAGTTTTAGCCTGCTATGAATGCCTGTAATCCCAGGACTCAGGAGCTCAAATTCAAGGTCATCTTGTTTCAAACAGTTTACGTAACAAAGGCACAGCAGTGAATTGGGAATTAGACAGTGACTTCTATAGACCAAGTCCTTTTCCTCTATTCGAATGCTATCCTTAAACAACTGTGGGCCCAGAGCCAGGACAGGATAAGCTGAAGAAAGAGATGATTCATCTTCCAGGTGAGCAGGGTAGGGCAAGACAGGACAGGGCAAGATTTCCTCACAGCACTCAACAGCTTGCAGTTAAAAATATGAATCTTCATTTCTGAAATTTAACATTTTCAGATTACAGCTGAGCAAGGGACTGCTATATTTTCAACAATGTTTCTCTCTACTTGTCTTAGTTAGGGTTTTGCTGCTGTGATCAGACACCATCACCAAGGCAACTCTTATAAGGACAACATTTAATTAACAACAGGTTCAGAGGTTCAGTCTATTATCATCAAGGCGGGAGCAGGGAGGGCATCATCCAGGTGTAGGAGGGGCTGAGAGCTCTACATCTTTATCTGGAGGCTGCTACCTGAATACTTGCCTCCAAGCAACTAGGTTGAGGGTCTTAAAGTCCACTCCAACAAGGCCACACCTTCTAATAGTGCCACTCCCTGGGCCCAGCATATGCAAACCACCACACTACCCCTGCTCTTTCACATGGAAGTTATCTGGAGCTTATTTTCTTTCACACAGCATCTCAGCCAGGCTTGGTGGTAGAGGCCTTTAATTCCTTTGAAGACAGAGGCAAGCAGACCTTTATAAGTTGAACTGAGTTCTAGGCCAAGCAGGGTTACAAAATGAGATTCTATTTCAAACAAAACAAAAACCAACTCAGTGCCTCAAAGTGGCACTTTGGAAAAGCATGCCCACCATGCAAAGATCACCAGGGCCAGGTATGTTCAATGAGTCAGCTCACCTCCCTGAGCCTTGTGTTGCTAGTAAGCAAGAACCTCTGTTTTTGTGGCTCTTCGCTCTCCACCCCATCTGCAATGTGAGCAATGTGATGCAGCTTACAGAAACACGTTCAGAAGCTGAGTGTGTGTTCTTAGCATTTTGGGGGCTGAGGGAGGGGATACTGAACTCCAGCCCAGGGTGAGCTGTTTGTTTAGACGCTCTTCCCAAAACCAAAACAAAATTCCAGAACATCAGAAAATAGAAGTCAAAGTCACACCGAGAGACATTCAGCAAATAATCAGTTGACTCATAAAATACAAGGAAAGACTGTAGGAGTATTATGGGCTGTAGGAGAGGAAGGAAACATAACTAAGTGGTACATTGAATTCTATATTGGATCCAGGAACAACAAAGGGACAGTAATGAAGAAAAAAAAAAAACAACTATTTTTTTTTTCTTTTCTTTTTTTTTTTTTGAGACAGGGTTTCTCTGTGTAGCCTTGTCTGTCCTGGAACTCACTCTGTAGACCAGGCTGGCCTTGAACTCAGAAATCTGCCTGCCTCTGCCTCCCAAGTGATGGGATTAAAGGCGTGTGCCACCACCGCCTGGCTAAAAACCAACTATTGCTATTGAAATAGCAATAAACCCTTTAATGAGATATAGTGTCTCAACATTGTTAATTTTTTTGTAGAGCTGGGAGTTGGAGTCAGGAAATCTCATGTTAGGCAAAGATTCTACCAGTGATTGTTGAAACCTGAGATTCACAAGGAAAAAAAAAAACAGGTCTACAATTTCAAGCTGTATTCGAAGCAAGCTTTAACTAAATATTGGCTAGGATGATGTGCTCTGACCAGGACCATTCCGGGTGCCCAGGAAATGGTGACAGGTCACATTTTGCAAAGGCTTCAAAAGTCGAACCCATAAGGCTGTTGTATTTCCCATTAGGTCTGATCAGTGGCAAGCATCCATCCTGACATACTTCCTGCCTAATCAGGGGCAAGCATTCATCTTGACATATTTCCTGCCCATGCTCCTCCAAGTCACCTGTGATCAAGCATATCCAGTGTAGATGGGTTAAACAAACAGGACAAACAGGAATATATTTTTAACTGTCTTAACTGCAAACAGAACCCTTAACTGCAAATGAAAGTCTTAACCTGTAAGGTATATTTTTCCTGTTTTGGTCTTGCATTAAATTGCAAGGTGTATTGTTCTTGTTCCTGTTTGGTCTCACATGATGGATACATAATGCATCCAACTTTCTTTCTTTCTTCCTAACCTATCTTTCTTTCTTTTGTTTTCATTCTTTCTTCTTCCCCTTTTCCATATATTTTGCTTTCCCAGGCTGCCTCTGAACACATGATCTTTCTGTCTCAGATACACTCCTTCCAAATGCCCATTTATAGGTATCTGCCACTATGGCAAACAGCTCTTTGTTTTTGCTGTTTATTTTTAGAGCTAGGGGCTGGTACTTCATTATATTGCCGAGGCTAGAATGCAGAGGTCATTCACAGGTCCTGTCTTCTGATTGTGTGTATTTGACTTGCTCCATGTGGACCTCATGGTCCTAGGTTCATTTGCACATCCTTAGGGAATATGGATTTCCCTCCTTTACACACCACAGTTGCCCACTGCACTATTTCCTAGTTTGCTTTCTGTTGCTATGATAAAGTAACGACCAAAACCAACCTGGAGAAGGAAGGATTTATTTCATCTTTCAAGCAATAGTCCATCATCAAGGGAAACCAGGACAGAAGCTAAAGGTAGGAACTAAGTGAGAGACCAGGGAAGAATGATGATTACTGGCTTGCTCAGTTTGCTTTCTTACATAAACCAGGATCAGGCGAGTTACATAGGAGTAATACCACCTATAGTGGGCTGTGCCCTCCCTGAACCAATTGTTAATCAGGAAAATGCCCCCAAAGACGTGCCTACAGGGCAGTCTGATGCAGACAATTCCTCAGGTGAGATTACCTCTTCTCAGTTGACCTTACCTGTGTCAAGTTGACAAAAAGTAATGTCACTGGATGGAGTCCTCAATTCCTGGGCTCAAATTCTTCTAGATCCTCCTGTCTGTCTGTCTGTCTGTCTGTCTGTCTGTCTGTCTGTCTGTCTTCCCAGCTGTAGGGGGTTGATCAGGTGCTGCTGTGTATACAAATGTTAACTACTGGCCCCTAAGATCTGGTTGCTCTCACCAGGAAAGTCTCAAATACACCAGCTTTTCTTGTGCAAACCTTGCTCCCTATGTTAATTGGTCAATAAAAGGCTAAATCCTGTGACTGGGCAATAGGTAGAGGTACACAGGTTTTCAGTATCTGTCTGGGGGTCACAGGTAGAGAGAAGAAAGGAAGAAAGGACATGGGATAAGGAAGAAGCCACCGTGAGAGGAGATGGACCATGAGCATGGGACCAGGAGAAACAGCAGGTAACAAGGGACATATAGCTGGGTTATAACTTAGAATAGCTCAAAAACTGCCCAATCTAGGCTACTGCTTTTAAATAAAATACTTGGATTTTTATTTAATAAAATACTGTGTCTTTTATACATGCTAGCTGGAATTCATACCTCCTTTTTTTGTTATTGTTGTTTTTTGTTTTTTTAGAGGCAGGGTTTCTCTGTGTAGCCCTGGTTGTCCTGGAATTCACTCTGTAGACCAAGTTGGCCTCAAACTCAGAAATCCACCTGTCTCTGCCTCCTGAGTGCTGGGATTAAAGGCGTGCGCCACCACCGCTCACACTCATAACTCCTTTTATACCCAGCTACCTATCTATGACACTGGAGGTTGAACCTAGCCCATCCTGCATGCTAGGCAAGGGCTTCATATTCTCAGTCTAAGTCACACATTCTTGCTATGTCCTCCAACTGTTCTGACACTCCTGTATTCAAGCTGTCTTCCTGCGCTGGCCTCTTTAATATTTAGGACCATAGGCATGCATTGCTTGCCCAGCTCCAGATGCATAAGTTTGTGATTCTGAACAACATTGTATTGTGGGTAAGATGTCAACATTAAGGCAAGCTAAATGAAGTAGGTTCAGAGAAACTACTGGTTTTGCAATGATGAAATTTAATATTGGTTTATTTATGTATTTATTACCTGTATCATTACCTGCATCATCTTGACTCCTGCTTTTTTTTAATTATTTATTAATTTATTTATTTTATGTATATGAGTACACTGTCGATCTCTTCCAACGCACCAGAAGAGGGCATCAGATCTCATTATACATGGTTGTGAGCCGCCATGTGCTTGCTGGGAATTGAACTCAGGACCTCTGGAAGAGCAGCCAGTGCTCTTCTTAACTGCTAAGCCATCTCTCCAGCCCCGACTCCTGCTTCTTAAAACAAAATCAAACAAGCAAGCAAGCAAACAAAAAACATTCATTCTCTGTGAGGTGATGACGCACACCTTTAATCCCAACATTTGGGAGGCAGAGTCAAACAAGAACAAAAAAAGTCACTTAGTCATTGATATGGTATAAAGTATTAATCTAAGAAAAACAAATAAGGATTTGGGAGTGCAGGGCTTATCTAACATGCACAAAACTCTGGATTCCATCCTGGGCCTTATAAAACAGGGTGAAGTGTCACATGTCCATGATCCCAGGACTTGAGAGGTGAAGGCAGGAAGATCAGTTCAAAGTCATCCTCAGTCAGTCTGGGACCAACCTGGGCTAAATTAAAAAAAAAAAAAAAAAAGCCCCCCTCCCCCAGCCCTCTGGGTTTCTGTGTTGTCCTGGCTATCCTTGAACTCACTCTATAGACCAGGCTGGCCTTGAACTTACAGAATTCACCTACTTCTCCCTCTCAAGTCCTAGAACTAAAGGCCACCATTGCTCTACCCAAAAGGTCTTAAAGCAAGAGATTTATAGATTTAGAAATAGAACTGGTACAATGAGTAAAAACAGTAAAGGATTGGGGAAAACCATCAAAAAATTAATAAGGACAGAAAAAGTAGAATGAAGTCAATCACAGAGCCCTGAGTTTCCTAATAGTAAAGTCCAGGAAGAAAACAAGACTGCCTACATGAGTCCTGTGTAGCCCTTAGAAAAATGTAGCATAGAATGTTGAATGATATGGGGATACATTCATGACATTTAATTTTTTTTCCTAACTTGTTGGTTTTGAGTTTTTTGAGACAGGGTCTTACCAAGCTTCCTTTGATTTGTGTGTTCCTCTGGCCTTGGCTTCTCAGATTACAGGCATACATACCACCACACCCAGCTCACTCACTCCATGTTAATGACTAGAAAATCAGTAAATCACAATACAACAAATAGTTACATGAATGCCATAGACCAGTGGATTATACATGTTAAAATCTGTTTTGCTTTCTGGCCACATCAAGTTTCTATTGCTATGTAACAAGTTGCTACAAATCCAGTGGCTTAAACAATGTATGTTTATATCCTCCAGCATCCATGCCCAGGCTTAGCTTAGCATGGAATTCTACTCAGGTTTCACAGGGCTGCAGGCTTTGTGTCAATGACACCATGGTTCTTATCTGAAGCTCACCGATTTCCTTGGAGCTCACTCAGATTGCTGTGAAACCTCAAAGTCAGGACTGCAGGACTGAGAGCCCATTTTCCTTAGCTGCCATTGGTAATTCCTAGGTCCCTGAGGCCACCCAGAATTCCTTGTTCTGTGACCGCATAGATCGTTTAAAACGTAATTATCTGCTTTCTTTCTGGCCAGCAAGAGTATGTTACTCTGCCTTCTTCCATCTTCTAGTTCTAGATCACTTTGAGAGTTAGTTCACAAGGCTAGAGAGGTGGCTCGGGGTTCAAGAGTGCTTGCTGCTCTGGCACAGTACTCAGGTTCAGTTCGAAGCACCCACATGGGTGCTCTCAGCCACTGGGAATTCCACTTCTAGGACTTGCAACACTCTGTGTCTCCTTGGTCCTCAGACATAAAATAGAAATACATAAATCTTTTCTTGTTTGTTTTAAGTTCATCCGAGCTAGCACCTCTCTCTCTCTTTCTAAAAAAAATTATTCCCAGATAGTATTGGCACACACCTTTAATCTCAGCACTCAGAAGGCAGAGGTAGATGGATCTCTGAGTCCCAGCCTAGCCTGGTCTATAGAACGAGTGAGTTTCAGGACAGCCAGAACTACACAGAGAAATCCTATCCTTAAAAACAAATACACACACGCACACACACACACACACACACACACACACACACAATTTTATGTGTATAAATGCTTTGCCCTGTGTCCATGTCTTTGAACCAAGCATGTGTGCCTGGTATCCTTTGAAGCCAGAAGAGGGTATTAAATGGCCTGAAACTGTTGTGAGATACCATGTGGGTGCTGGAAACCAAACCCAGGACTTCTGGGAAAACACACAGTACTTCTTCCCTTTAACCACTGAGCCCTCTTTCTTTTTCTAGACAGGGTCTTTACAATGTAGCTCTGGCTCTTCTGGAACTCATGATGTAAACCAAGTTGGCTTCAAATTCAGAGATTTGCCTTCCTCTGTCTCCCAAGTGCTGAGACCAAAGGTGTGGTCCATCACGCCTGGCTGCTTGAGTCTTTAAAAGCAACTTTTTAAAAAAAGGCTATTTTATATGTATGAATGTTTTGACTGCATGTATATCTGTGCATCACATGTATGTCTGGGACTTGAGCAAGTTAGAAGAGGATTTCAGATCCCCTGGAACTAGAGTTACTTGTGTTGTAATCTACCATGTGGGTACTGGGAATTGAATCTGGATCCTCTGTAAGAACTATTAACTGTTGAGCCATCTCACCAAGGGTATAGCCCAGGCTCTCCTTACTGATTCTCCTGCCTCTGCTCTCAGCAAATCCTACTTGCATGCACCACTACTGCCTCTTTTGATTAACACAAAAGGTTAGGGATTACACGTGCTGAAATCCATTTGTCATAAAACGAACCATGAGAGGACTATCCTGCAGAATCCATAGGTTTGCTCCAACCCAAAAGTTCATGGCCTTAGGTAATACACAACTTTGAGAGAGTTTGTTTCTCTTTTTTAAACATGTATTTATTTTTTCACTCATTCCATTCATTCATTCCTGTGTGTGTGTGTGTGTGTGTGTGTGTGTGTGTGTGTGTGTGTGAGAGAGAGAGAGAGAGAGAGAGAGAGAGAGAGAGAGAGAGAGAGAGAG
>JADRCD010211459.1:29093-42524 GCA_019843815.1 Montemys delectorum | reverse complement strand
CTCTCTCTCTCTCTCTCTCTCTCTCTCTCTCTCTCTCTCTCTCTCTCGTGTGTGTGTGTGTGTGTGTGTGTGTGTGTGTGTAGTTTTGCCTTATTGGAGATCAAATTTCAGGTTCTCATGTTTATATGACAAAAACTTTACCCAATGAGCCATCTCTGCAGTCCTAAACCCAAATATGATATCCTTTTACTTTATTTAAAGAAAAATCTTAGTAAGTTTCTCAGGCTGGTTTCAGACCCACAGTCCTCTGGGCTCAGCCTGCTGAGTACCTTGATTATAAGACTGTTTCCCAGGTCCTGCATTTCTGAAGTACTTTTACATGGATTATATGCATGTGACATATGTTATCGTTCACAATGTATCATAAGTGATACTTTGATTTTTATTGGGACATATAAATCTACTTATCTGCTTAATGCCGATATAACATTGTTTGGACAAATCATAATTAATTAAACATTTCCACTCAGTAGGATATTTAGGTTGCTTCCAATTGTATACTGTTATAATAAGCTTGATATAGTTCAGTGATATCTGTGTATATGTATGTGTGCATGTATGTGTATGCACATGTTGTAAAGGTACACTCACTCATGTATAGGAGTGTAGAGGCCAGAAGTCAATTTCTCTCTCCACTTTTTTTTTTTTTTTGTAACAGGTTCCTCATTGAACCAGAGGTCTGCCATTTTAGCCGGGCTGGCTGACCAGTGAGCCCCTGGGATCTGCCTGTCTCCACTTCTCCATTGCTGGCATTAGAGATTCACACAGCCACACTTAACTTTTACATGAGTGCTGGGGATATGAACACAGGTCCTTCATGCTTACCTAGCAGGCATTTTGCACATTGAACTGTCTCCCTAGCCCTTAGTCTTTTATATCAACATATTCAGACAGATAGCAATTCCCTTTTTTGATCATGGAGACTAAATCCTCATGCAAATGAACATAGGGTTCTTAGAGAAAGCCATACTGCTCCTGTGAACGATGCTGAAAGATCTCAGAGCATTGGGTGGGGTGGAGTCCGGGAGAACTTTATCAGCTCTGGTGTGTGAAGTGGGTAGGACAACCTCAGCCAGCAGAGGACTAAGCTACCTGCAACGTTCTACCAAAGGCCATGTTCAAGCACTGGTAAGCTGTTAAGAACCCAGAATCTGATTCACTAACATCAAAGCTGTTGGGCTTTCTGGGGCCAGACTCTGGAAAGCTCAAGCTGCCTGGTGAAGGACTGAAGCAGAGGTGCTTTAGGTCAGCACACAGTGACTCAGCCATTCTCTCCTTTCCTAACTGATGACACTCTGGGATGTTTCCAGCCATAACTGGTGCTTAGGCCTGGGCTGTAGTGTGCATTTGAGGCTGCTCTAGAAATGCTGGGTAGACATGCAACCGTTGCTATGTCTTACTGAAATTTTTATTTTGCTTATTATAAACTGACTTCAGGGCCATCCGAATGGCTCGGTGGGTAAAGGCACTCATCACGGAGCTGTCGAACTGATTTCAGCTCCCTGCAGGGTGGAAGGAGAAAACCGGTTGTTACAAGTTGTCCTCTAACCTCCAAATTTTCTTGCAGGGAACCGAGGAAGCCCTGAGGGAGTAAAGTCCTGAAAAATGTGTGCTGTTAACTCAAGAACAATCATGCTGAGGACCCCAAAGCCTCAGGTCCATGGGAAAATGGCAAAGCTTTCCCTGCCAGGGAGGGGCTCAGCAAAATACAAAACCTTTCCTTTGGGGTGTGAGTGCAAGTGTTGAAGGTGTGAGCAGGACATGGCCACTGTAGCTTCCCTACTCCACCATATTTATGGCCTGAGGTTTGCTCTCCTTTAGAGACTGTTTCTATTGAGATTAGCCAAAGCTGCCTCCTCGATCCAGTGGTGTCCAATCAACCCAGACTCCTTGATTATCTGTACGCAGTAGCCCGCCTCCCTGTTCAACTCTATACAATAAACACACTGAGTTTCCAGGGTGCACTTTCTCCAGCAGAGAGCCCAGCCCACCCCAACCCAGGATGCTTATCCACGTGTCTGTTATTTCTTTATTTACCCACAGATCCTCATCAGGTCAAGTCTCTGGAGCTGTGCGAGGCTGTGACATTTTAGCTTGGTTCCTTGAAGTGTTGTCCTGAAACTTTAAATTTATATCTTTGGGGGATGGAGAGATGGCTCAGTGGTTAAGAGCACTGGCTGCTCTTCCAAAGGACACAGGCTGATTCCCAGCACCCACAAGGCAGATTCACAACCTTTTGTAACAGCAGTTCCAGGGCATTTGACACCCTCTTTTGGTCTTCTTAAACAAAACACCCATGTACATAAAATAAAAACAAATAAATATTAAAAAATAAAGTCATGTCTTTAGATGGACCACATGGTCCCAGATTTTATCTTAGGGTCATAGAGGGGGAAACACAGTATAGGGCACAAGTGTGTTCACCCTAACAGGCTTGGTAGTCACTCTGTGAGGGGGCCAAGTGACATGAACGTTTTCATGGCAGCTACAGCTATATAAAGTAAGTGTGAAAATCAAACACTGCCAACAGTAAGGGAAGCAACTAAGTCTAAGCGGAGATAACATTAAAATGGCCCAACAGGCAAGTTCAGGTTCCCCAAGGTATCATCAAGACGAACGTTTACAGTTTCGTAAATCTATTTAATTTATGACTGCTTCAACTGAGTCTCCCTCTAGCTTCAAAACCAGCATCACTGCACCTATTGAGCAAGTGCTGTTTCTGATTCCCGCCCACTGCATCGCTCCCTGGGTCTATGGCCACCTCAGCACAGCCTATGCTGGCTGCTCTGTGGTCTCCCTGCTGCAGGGAACACAGCTAACAGAACGGGAGTCGAGAAGTCATTATCCTGAATAAGGGAACAGGCAAGTTCTGTTCCTGTCTTCACTCCCCTCTCCAGTGCCTTGGTGACATCCTCTAACTGTCGCCACTTAAGCCTTCCTGATTTAAGCAACTCAAATTGAGAATATTAAGTCACCCTAATTAGAATAAAATTGGAATGATATAATAATCAACTTCTCCCTGCTAAATTTAAGAGAGACGAGAGAAACTGCCCCCTGGATAGTGCCACAGAAGCAGGTAACCCACTTGGGATCTCTGCTCCTTTTCTAGGTCATGACAAATGTGCTTGCTTTCCAAATGGGTTATGTTGGGCTGCTCATGCTTTCCTGGTAAAAGAATCCAGGCATTAGAAGACTGATGGAAAATAGCAACAAAACAACATCATAGGGGGATTTGTTTGAGTTCACAGTTTCATAGCAAGGAAGGCATATTAGGGTAAGCCACAGGCATCATGGTGGCCAGAAAGCAGAGGCAGAGAATATGGCCGCCATGAGCTGGCCTTCTCCTTTCTTTCTTTCTGTTAGTCCATCCAGGCTCCTGACCTAGAGGACAGCACATTCAAGGGCCTTCAGTCTTGGTTAAAGCTCACAGCCACACCCAGGTGTGTTTTGATAATCTTCCAGTTGCTTCTCAAATCCAATGTAGTAGGTAGTCAAGACTGAGCCTCAGATTCATGGTAGAAGCTCTCAGCCACTACGATTTGGGGGCTAGTCTCTAGATCCAATACTTTATCAGACAAAATAACAGAGGCAGCCAAAATGGGGCAGATGCCTTAGCTAAGCATGCAGCTAAGGTAGGCTTTTTCCACCTGTGAGATACATTCCTAATTATAATATACCATGTTTTATATTTTCATCACATTATACTATTAGTGTGATTTCCCACTTTAAAGCCATCGCTGATTCACAAGAAGTTACAAAAGTGAGGAAGGACAGAGAGGTCCTTGCTCTCACCTCCACCCCCTGGATGGACCTCAGGTATAGCACAAGTGCATCTCCAATCCAGGAAATTCTGCAACATATTTATTCACCAGGATTTTCTTTATAGTAGAGATTTCATTATTTAAAATATATTTTTATACTTTTTTTTTTAAAAAAATTTGAGCAGTTATTTACATCTTTATCCAAGTCTGGTGTTATCCTTCTACCAAATCTCCTTAAGGGAGGTTACAATGCAGTTTCTGTCTGAGGACTGTGTCTGTGGCTATTTATACAGATCTCTGGTTCTACATGGGAGTACCCTGATTTCTTGCATGCCTACCCAAGAGTCCTATCTTAGAATGTGGGAGTGACTGCATAGTCAGCAAAGATATCTTTTTTTTTCTTAAAAAACAAAACAAAACAAAAATCCAAACAACAACAACAACAACAAAAACCAGGACCCATCCACAGGAAGAATTAAGCTAATCTGTAGCCAACGTTGAAGACTATGAGTGTGAGGAACTGTATAGAAACACATATAAGAAACACACACTTATAATAAATGTGGTGTGCATCCTGAAACACAGATTACGTAACACCAATATAAGGGTTTGGGGTTTTTTTTGGTTTTGTTTTTTGTTTTGTTTTGGTTTTTTTGTTTTGTTTTGTTTTGTTTTTTTTAGGTCAAATCATTTTTCAAAGCATCTGTGAATCAACTTTGCATTTCCACATGCTAACGATTTCACTGATTCTTTCCAGGTACAGCAAACTTGGAGTAAAAAATCTAAGTGGGAAGGTTTGCTGCCAAGACAGAGACATTTGAGCCAATTAGAATAGAAAACTATGAGTCTAAGGAAAAACTTCTAGATAACCCCCTAGGGAGAAGGGAGGGACAGGTGGGCGGGCAGTGGGGCCGCACTCTGGTCTGTACCATGCTTGGCGATAGAGTCAAGCAAGGTGGAAGTGCTTGTGGCTTCAAGGACCCACATAGGAACAGGTGACTACTAGACAGATTACAGAGACATAGCTCTACAGTAAGAAGTGACAGGGGACATCACAACACTATAGGCATATAGAGGCAGCGCCCACTCACACTCGGTACTATCAGGACAGAGAGGGAAATACAACTTGCAGGGCCATGGGAAGAACACTTCAGAGGGCAGAGAGGATGCTGGGAAAGCCCCATTTGCTCTTTCCCATTGGGGCTTCTGATGCAGACTCTGTAAGTGTACCATGGCAGTTATGATTTGACGCCTCCATGTGTGCAGGTCTGTGGGAAGTGCTGTGTGGCAGTAAGGGACAGACAGACAGACAGGCTCTTTTCTCCTTGGTCTTCTCCTTCCTTCCCCTTCTCCCTCTTCGATTCCTCACATTCATGAGCTGTATAGGCTGAGTCCCACCACAGCATGCAGCTCCTATCTTTTACTGTTACAGCAGAGCCACACACAGTGCCCCTTCATGGGACTTAGTTCCTATCTTTTACTATTACTGCAGGGCCATACACAATGCCTCTTCATGGGACTTGCTCGGACTGTCCCTTGCCAGAGAAGGGCTCATGAATTAATGACCGGTGACCAACCAAGCTCACTGTATAAAAACCAAAGCCATCTCTGGTGTAGGGGGGACAGACATGCAGCTTATATACACAGGATGGCCCCAGTACAATATAATTGCATTCATGCTGTTACCTAGGAGTTTATAGCAACACAGAATATAATATACACATGTACAATCCTATGTATATTGTAGGTGATGCCCCCATTCTCTAGGCAAAGGCCAAGCCAGAGATTTTACAATGTGAGTAAAACAGAGCATGGCTATCTATCCTAAGTGAGCATCATTCCTCCAGTACCCCCCACCCCAAGCCCCACTCTGCAGGTTCTTATAGTTACATACAATTCAGGGGACTTGCAGTCGATAGAGGCCATCTCCTGGGAATGTCATGGCTCTAAGGACAGTAACTTGTGAAGCTCAGTCATGGTCCTCTGCCCTCCCCAAGGAACTACCAGTCTTTTCCATTAGTACCCAAAGCTAGTATTCACTGCAGAAACATCAAGGAGAGTTGTTTGGGAGCCAAGGGCCTGTGCCTACTATGTGGGTGGCTCTCATCACCCCTGGTGAATAGGCTTGGTTTGATACAACCATGCCAGCCACTCCACATTAAAAATACTGTGCTCACCATTTGAAAAACTGGAAATTCTGGAAAGTTTGAACCCACATTCCCCAGGACAGCTACCAGTAAGAGCTAAGCAGCAGCTGTAGGCCCTGGGAAGAGGAAAAGGGACCTCAGGTTATCTAAATCCTAACCACACTCTGAGTCCCCTGGGACTACTGCAGTTATTGAAGGACCCACCTGGTCCTGAAGGTAGAGATCACTGCTTAGTTATCTTCCGATGACTCACAGAAGCTGGGGGGGGGGGGAGTGGTCCTGCCCCCAGTTCTGCCAGTTCTGTTTTTATCCGAAAGAACCCACTTTGTGTGTCTGACCAGTTTACCCTGTGCCATGGAGGCCAGCTCTGATGCAAACAGCTGATGAAACGCTTCCACACCCCACGGATTTTCAGTTTTGGTCCAAACCCTTTCCTACTGAGAGGCAGAAAATGTTCATCCTTATGTCTAGTCTTCTGCACAGCCAAATCTCCACGTTCAGATGTGTGCACTATGACTGTCCAAGGGGACCAGCTAGAGGATTCATGGAGGGTTGGGGGCAGGCTGCTTCCTAAGGCTCTGCCCTCCTCCAGATTTGAGATGGCTGCTTTGAGACCCAGGAATGACCACAGGGTCAGTTCAGTGAAGTTGACTTCCGGGAAGAGGGTCAGGCCTTGAGAGCAGATGGGCTACAGAGCTGGCCTACGGTCGCCGTAGAGAATGACAGGTATTCTGAGGGTTTAGCCACATTGCCAAGAACCGTGTACTGACCGAAAGCCCCACTAGCAACTGATTGAGACTAAATTCTCCAAAGCAATTAAGAGCTCCTCCCATACTACGGGTTTCCCTATCCTCACCCCACCACATCTCAGACATCCCCTGTGGGCCTCTCCCTCTCCTCCATCCGGTTCCTGTGTTTGTGTCCATGGCCATGTGTCAGTCCCCTCCTCAGACCCAGGGCCTGGCCATGACCACAGCTCCAACATTACATGTGTATAACCTTTATTACTGAAGATGAAAAGCAAACAAGACTTAAAGTCTGTGACAAAATAAATAAATAAACGCCAGGGAGGTTGCTGAAAATGAGTCCTTTCAAGTTTTCTTCAACTTGAGTAATGTGGAAACCTTCCTGAAGGGGGTAAAAAAAAAAAAAAAAATCCCTTGCAATGTTGACTTAGCTTGTTTCAAATTATGTTACTTAAATGTGCTCAAATATAAAACTAGATATAAACACCTTATGTTTATAGATCTGTCCAACTATAAACGATAAAATTAAATACAAGCCACATTGCAAGCACCAATGAATCTCACATCAGCGGCCCCAATAGTAAGGCGTAGAAGGCATTGTGGCAAAAGCTTGGCCCTTCTAGATATGGCAGAACCCCGTACAGTTTTCTCTTGGCTCTGTTGGCTGGGGAAGAAGCCCCTCTCCTCACCCCTCCTATACCAGCACAGCATGCAGCCCACCTTGCCTCCCTTAGCTTTTGTTCTGCACAAACACTTCTTTTTCCCCCACTTACACTGAACCTACATCTTTTCTCCCCTCACTGGTTTCTAGTGACCAAGGGGTTGGTACAGAGAGTTTACAAATCCTTCAGTACTCCCTTATTCACAGGGGCACTGCCTGACGTCTCAGTTACCCAGGGTTAAGTCTGCAGAAAATAGTAACTCAAAGATTCCAGAGACAGTCATAAGTTTTGATAATAACTCTTACAGCATATTGATACCATTGTGCTATTATTTTTTTTAGCTGAATTTAATGTATAAATGAAATCTCATCATAGATGTGTGTGTCTAGGAACAAACAGAACAGCCAAGGTTTGGTACCCTGTGTATTACTCATGACTTTAGGCATTGACTAAGTGCCTCAAGATGTTCACCCCATGGATTAGGGGAGGTCTCATGGATGAGAGGGAACCACTATACAAAGACAAAGGCTGGATGGTCATATGAGTTCCTAGTTGTATGGTTGTTATTCTAACAGTTGACATACCCTACTTAGACTATTCTGTTTAGATTATCATCAAAATTAAAATACACAACACATTTTTGTCAAAGACCCACCAGCATCACTTGGACAACAATGCTAAAATCAACCTCACTGAAACTATTACACTCTGTTCAGAAAATGAAGGGATTTCTCTGGAGAACAGAGAAGCAAAGATAAAAAAGTGGCTTGCATTGGGAAGGCTACCTTCCTCCAAGAGCACACACATGGAGTCCTCAAAGGGAGCTTTAAATATTTAGATTATGAAACATCTGGTTTTGAAAACTGGGTGCCAGCTTTGTGCATGGGTCAATGGACTTGGAATGAGAAAAACAACGCCTATTCAAACTACCTTGGTCAGCTTTTTAAAAATTGCTCCAAAGTCTCTCCACTTTCCAGAGAGGATGATCACATTTGGAATTGCTTGGGATCAATCCTAGCCCAAGATAAATCTTGGAGACATCCTTCTATGTGTCCATGTCATTACCCCAGCTTGGGTTCCATCATTGTTCTGAAGTGTGTAGCTTGGTCCCAGGCACAGCTTTGGCTGCCCTACCCCACCATGGCCTCCATTACTCAGCTGTGTGGTCTCACTTCACATACCCTTTATTCCATTCTGCTTTTTCTACTCTTAAGTTTCTATTGTTATGATATTATATATAATGCTATGATGTCTTCTATTTGTAGGTTTTAGGGAAGGCTCTTGAACTATCTCACCACCCTACTCTTAGCTCTGTGGTTCAAGCAGACCCTTGGCTTTCCGGGAGGCAGGCAGCTGATCTTCCAGGAAAACAGGAGGTATGACTCACAGCAGTGGCCACCTGGCCCAGATCCTGTTGCCAGCCAGTTCTCATCCCTTCGGATGGACTATGTGACTGAGCTGATCCCAACTGCACTTCTGATTTTGGGCACATGCTTGCCCTGATGTTGGGTCCCTCAATATCACCTACTAGCCACTGGACTCACCCAAAGCCAGAGGACTAGGGTCTGTGAGATTGCTTTTTGGTTCATTACAGCATTCTCTCTAGAACATAGGAGAAACTGAAAAACTTCAGACCAGGGTACAGACAGCCTTTGCTGTTACTCCAGGATGGCCCAAGGATTGTATTTCCAGTTCATTATGTCTTACTTACCTGGGGAAATTTTCACATTCTTTCTGCTATGGGAGGAGAAGAGTAAGGCTAAAAGATAGATAGATAGATAGATAGATAGATAGATAGATAGATAGATAGAGAAAGACAGAGATAGCTGATATATAGATATCATATATATATCATATCATATCATATCATATATAGATATCTGTCAATGATAGGAGATAGGTAGATAGATGATAGATAGATAGATAGATAAGTAGATAAGTAGATAGATAGTTGATATATAGATAAGAGACAGATAATAGATAGGAGATAGATAGGTAAATAGATGAGAGATAAGAGATAGGTTATAGATGATTCATAGATAAATGATAGATGGGATATATATGTATATATCAAAATATCATATATATATAAAATCTGGCACTCCTTATTACTTTTTATACTTCAAGGGGAAACTATCTTTATATTTTTTCTTGATTTTTAGGAATATATTTTTGAAATATATCCACCCCTTCATTTCCTTCTCCAATTCCTCCACGTTACCCCTAACATGTGCCTTACCAACATCATGCCTTTGTTTTCTGGGTTTGGTTTTGTGTGGTGTGTTTTGTTTTTGTTTTTTTGATAACCCACTAAGTCCACTTTGTACTGCCCATATGTGCATGAAAATGGAGCCATCCACTGGAGCATAGGAAACCCACCCCTAGCCACACCCTCAAAAAGGAATGATTCTTGCTCCTGCAGACACTCTTCATAGCCAGATGCATAGCTCCTCCATTAGGGGTGGGGCTGGAGACCATTTGTCCCATCCATGCTTAGGTTTTAGCTGGCTCCATCTTGCATAGGCTTTGCACAGGCCTTGTATAGGCAAGCACAGCTGTTGTGAGTTCCTGACCATGATAGTCATGTCACGTGCAGAGAGGGACTATAGTTCAAGTACATTTGATTCTTAGAAATTCAAAAATCACATAAAATAAACTAAAAGTATTATGTAAAAAGTATAAGGCTTCTACTCAATGCTTTTCCTCCAATGTCTTGCTCCAGAAAGGACAATTCTTCAATAGTTTTTGTCAAACCAATAGAAGCATCTAGGTGTTAAAGTCAAATAGACTCTTGTGTGCTCTTCAGTGTGCCTCACTGCAGCCTATTTGTCCTAGTGTCTCTCTCTGTCTCTCTCTCTCTGTCTCTCTCTCACTCTGTTCAAGAAGCAGCGTTCATTTTCCCCATGACATGGCTAAGCTCTCCCTGCTTCTTACTCCTGCTCTTTGTTAAACAGAAGCCACTTTCTATGTGAAGCCATCCTTTTGATCCCACGGCTTTCCTGTGCTTGCTTGGACTTGCTGCATTACTCCTGTCCAGGAATTTCTTCACAGAGTCCTCTTGGGCTGGGCCCAGGAGCTATTGTCTTATAAGTTCTCCTGTGTGCCCAGCTACCTACTTTCCTCATTTACCTAAGAGGTTGCTGTGTTTTCTGTCACCTTGTGGTATCTCTGTCAGTTGCAGATGGCTGGATTTGTTTCTGGCTTTCTGCCTTCTTACCCTGGCTTTCTGCATGTACCACGCTGTTGTGTTACTTATGAAGTTAGGTGTAGTGATATATTGTGCTCAAGATTTCTTGCACATGAATTTCAGTGTGGTTTTGTTTGTTTTTTTGGTTTTTTGTTTGTTTGTTTGTTTGTTTTAGGGCTTTGTTTTGTTTTTAGAGTTCTTTAGACTACATTGATGGAGATTACTATGAACCGGTACATTTTTTGAGCTCTATGGACATCTTAACAGTACTAATTATTCCAGAACACTAGGAGGACTGTTCTTTCTAGTTTCTATGCCTTCTTCATTTTCATTCATTGATACCTATGGTAAAAGTCTTTCTTTTTTTCCTGTCCACTTTATTTTTATGTTTTTGGCTATTTTACTAGGTCTGCTTTCATGATTTCTTTCTCAGAAATATTGTCATTTGTACATTGGACATATAAAATGCTAGAGTTTTGAGTGTTGGTTTTATATCATGAGCTTTACTGAGTGTGTCAGTCCAGTTACACCTTTGATGGTGCCCTTGGGCTTTTCTGTACAAGCAATATCACCTGCAAACTGGATGGTGTGGCCCTTGTTTCTCTCCCATACAAAAATCAACACAAACTGGATTAAAGATTTAAATGTAAGCCTCTGAAGCTATGAAGGTACAGAATAAAATATAAAGGGAACACTCTAGACTAGATAAAATATAAGGGGACATCTAAAATAGCACTCCAAAATAAATAAATTATTAAGGGGATACTCTAGAATAGATACATTATAAGAGGACAGTCTAGAATAGATAAAATATAAGGGGAGCACTCTAAAATACATAAAATATAAGGGGACACTATAAAATAGGAGTATAGGCAATGATTTTGAAGCTATGACCTCAAAAACACGGAAAAAGTATAAAAGAGGGGTTATATTAAACTAAACCCTTCTATGCTACAAAAGGATCAACCACCAGCATGACAGACAGACGGCCCATGGGAGGGGACATTTGCCAGTAGATAAAGGGTTAGCATCTTCTAGACTGTATAAGAAACTCACAGGAAAAACTAAAAACTCAACTTTAAAACAGACATTTCTTAGAAGAAATAGTAGCAGCCAACAAATACATGAAAACACTCAATATCGTTAGCCATCACGATAGACAAATAAGCTATAATGTGGTATTATTTCACCACTCAGAGTAACTGATAGTAAAAGAAAAAAGGAAAAAATCCTGGTAGATGGTAAAGACAAAAGCCATCTTCACACAGGCTCTACAGACCACAAGGCTCTTCAAAAAGCCAAAAATAGAATGATCATATGATCTAACTAACCCCTTTCTGGGTAGCTATGCAATAATGAAGCTAGCATACCAAAGAAACACTATATGCCTGTGTTTACTGCAGCACCACTCATAACAGCTAACCATGGAGTCAACCTCTGTGCCCATCAGTAGACAAGCAGACAAAGAAAATGAGTTCCATGTATACAATGGGGTTCAGCTATAAAAGAAATGAAACCCTGTTATTTACAGCATGGACCACTTTGGCCAGGGAAGAAAAATTCCTGCCCCTAGCCAGTGCAGCAAAAGCCTGGCCCCAACCCTGTCCTGAATGAATCTAAAATCTAGTATCCAGAGGAATAATCTAGAGGAAAGCAGTCCTGAGCTACAGCAAGCCACTTCTCTCTTGCTTGGAGAAATATTTGTTCTTGTGGATCAGAGGACTCGCAGCAGACACAGCCAGCCTTCTAATCAGCAGCTCCTATACAGGGTCTCTAGAACACAAGTCACTCCAGCCTGGTAGTACCAGAATGCCAACCCCATCCCCACCTCACCCCACCCCACCCCAGCTTCGTCTTTAAGTGAGTTCCCTGGGGCTGATTTGCATGTTTTGCATATTTGCACTTCAGGGTAATAAACAATATATGCAAAGTCTCTGGATGCCATTATTTAGGAAATCTGCCAGGGTGGATTAGGCAGGGATCTGTCTCGGTGTATATCTAATGAGGCAAAAGGACATTCTAATGGGATTTCATGGATTCAGATCATAATTGGATTTGGTGGAGGGTGTAATTAAATTTCATCAAGAGCCTAAAACCTCTGCCCTAGAAAATAGCGGAAGGGTCAGGAAACCTACCATCTTGCTCAAAGGGAAACATGAAAGTGCTGCAGACACTCTGAAGCACATCTTAGCTGTGGGACAGCCATCCAACATCTGAAGAACTGGGAGTTTCATTTTTAAGTAAGTGAGCAGAAAACACTGTGAGTGCTACCAGATTTATGACAATGTGGAGGGATCAGTCAGTCAGCTTGCAACAGTCAAAATACCCCCGAAAGACACCTGCAGCATGCCCTGCTGTGTGCCAGTGTCTCCAAGCTGCATGTCTCCAGAGGCCATCCCTAGGTAATGGCTGGGGAGAGGGTGCTGGCTGGCCACACTGGCCAAAGCACAGTTCCTTCAGAATGTGAGAATTGCCCAGTTGTGGGGCAAATGCTCTTCTCTCCACTGGGTCCTACTTTGATGCTCCTAACTGAAATAGAAAAATTTCAGGAAACTGGGGAGCAGAAATAACTCCCCACTCATGGAAATCAATCAAACACAGGCAATGGGTGGTGAAAACATAGTTAGAGGACTTGCAAATTTTCCCATTTTGTTTTGTTTTGTGTTGAGACAAGTCTCTTGTAGCTTAGGTTGTCCTCTAACTTACTACGTAAGCTAAGGATGACTTTGAACTTCTGACCCTCCTTGTCTCCATGTTTCTCCTGAGCTCTGAGATTCCAGGTGTACATACTGTGCCCATGCCCATGAGATTCCAGGTGTTCACACTGTGCCCATGAGATTCCAGGTATACACACTGTGCCCATGCCCATAAGATTCCAGGTGTTCACACTGTGCCCATGAGATTCCAGGTGTTCACACTGTGCCCATG
>JADRCD010211459.1:9681-29083 GCA_019843815.1 Montemys delectorum | reverse complement strand
GTTCACACTGTGCCCATGAGATTCCAGGTGTTCACACTGTGCCCATGCTAGGATTAAATCTAGAGTTTCAGGCATACTAGGTAAGAACTCTACCAAATAAGCTACATTTCCAGTCATTAATTTTCTTTTAAAACTCTTCTATTTTTATCATTTATATTTATTTATGTCTTCTTGGATATCTTTTGGGAAAACTTATGATTTTGAGCACATAAACCTTATGTATGTTTTGCTTGATTTATATCAAGAGAATATATTTTCCTTTGAAAAACTATAAATGTGTGTTTTAAATTTGAGTTTCTAGCTTATTCATTATTAGTATGTAGAAGAGAAATTAGTTTTTGTATGGCCAGAGATCTTACTGAACTTGGCAAGTTATAGTAGACTTTCTGTATTCTTTTTAGTGTTTACAAACCTGTAATCTATAGAGATAGGCTTTGTCTACTGCTTTAAGACTCTATGCCTTCATTTTTCTTGCCTTATTGCTTTGCCCATGACTTCCTATGATACAGTGATATTCTATGGAACAGTAACAGAGGATGTTCTTGCCCTTTGCTCTGATCTTGTAATTCTCCCATCATTCACCATTTCACCATTTGTGTTTGGTGTAGTATTTGTAGATTCTCTTTATTATGTTTGAGATATCCCCTCTTTCCAGTTTGCTGCAAGTTTTATTACAAAAGGCAGTTGTGGGGCTGGAGAGATGGCTCAGCAGTTAAGAGCACTGTCTGCTCTTCCAGAGGTCCTGAGTTCAATTCCCAGCAACCACATGGTGGCTCACAACCATCTGTAATGAGATCGGATGCCCTCTTCTGGTGTGTCTGATGATAGCTACAGTGTACTCATATACATAAAATAAATAAATAAATAAATCTTTAAAAAAACAAAAGGCAGTTGGATATTGTCAATTGCTTCTTCGATGTGAACTAATATGACCTCTCCCTTTAATCCATTGATAAAGAGAACTGCCCTGATCTCACTTTTGAGTTTTGAAACATCTTTGCATAGCAGGAACAAATCTCACTAGGCCACAGTATATATTTCATTTTACACACTACTAGACTTAATTTATTAACGTTTTGCTGAGACTTTTGCTGTCACAGTTGATGAGCAGCATTGGTCTATAGTTTTGACTCCTTTATACTCTTCATCTGTCAGGTATCAGGATAATTCCAGCCTCCTAAAATAAGTTGTGAAAATAAGAATTCTCTCATTTTCCAGAAGAAATTTTGTAAAATTCCTTAATTGACCATTGGAGTTTCTAACCAAGGTTAGGCCTACAAATTATTTTTCAGGAGTTTTACATCATTACTAAAATTTTAATTTCTATAGCATTATGTAACTACTTGAGTACTCTAGTCTAACTTTGATAAATTTGAACAGTTGGTGGCTTTTGAAGAATTGGTCCTTCCTTCCAGAGCTGTCAGATTCTCAAAGCTTCTTCCTCATTAGCCTTTCAATGGCTGCAAAACCCCTGCTAACACATCCTCTGTCATTCCTAGTGCTGACGACCTGGGTCCTTCTGATTTCCTGTCCTTGATTCTTATCTTAGCTTCTTCTTTACTGCTGTGATAAACATCATTAGCAAAAACAATTTGGGTAGGAAAGGGTTGATTTTTTTCTTCATTACAGCTTTTAGTCCATCAGGAAGGGAAGTAAGTGGGTAAGACTTAGTGGCAGAAACTGATGTAGAAAGCATGAAGGAACATTGTTTAAAGGCTTGAGCCTCTTCGCTTGCTCTGCCTGCTTTCTTAATATAACTTAAGACCATCTGCTCAGGGGCACCCGCACCCAGTGGTCTGGGCACATTTCACTAAAATGCCCCAGGGACTTGCCCCATTTCTTTCGTGGGGGTCACTCAGCCTCACATGTTTTGATGATGTTCTGTTATCACAGTCACTCAGTTCTATATATTTTTTAAGTTCTTCTGAGATTTGGCATTTGATCTAAGTATGTAACAGTATATAATAATATAGTACTTAGCCATATGTAAGAGTTGAATAATTTTTTGGTTAAGAAAATGAATTATGAAAAAAAAGAAAATGAATTATGTTGTTTACTAAAATTAGATGGGCACATAAAGGTAAGTATTCTATATTTTCTCTCAAATGTAAAAACTAAATTCTATTGATCAGTCACCAAGTTTACTGATTCCACTCTGTGTCTTCTCATATTACAGAGATTTATTCTGTAATTCTGTTATTTCAGTTACTGTTGTTTTCTATAACTGACATTTAATCCTTTAAATCATTTTTTATTTCTTTGCTGGGATTCTTTTTGCTTTGCTTTGAAGACATGGTTTGTTATCACAGAAGCATGTTTTTGTGGTGGTTACTTTTAAATCTTTGTCATAAAATCCAGCCTCTGATTCTTTCCCTTCATCATCTGTTGATATTTCTAATTTCCTTCATTATTTTCCTGCTGTCATAGGATGAGTGAGGCTTTTTTTTTTTTATACTTGTATCCAGGTTATTTGGATGTTATAATGAGATCCTGTCTCATTCTGAGTTTCCAAAGATTCCTGTATAAGTATGCTCCTCTTTCCTCTGTATTTGTCCAATATTGTCCTAACAAAAATGGGCCACTGATTCATCCTGCCTGGGTATGGGAAGGCAGAGGCAGAATGCCACGTTGTCCCATTTTCTGCCACCCCATTAAGTCCTTTCCTGGTGCTGGGTGAAGATATGGGCTTGGCCTCTCCACTCCTCACTAAAGCCAGGGAAGAAGAAAGTAGAGTACTGCTTCACAACATTTCACTCTTCTGACACCAAGTGGTGATGGGGCTCAACTCTCCATCAACCACTTTGGGGAACAAGAGGGATGAGAACTGTGGTTTGAATCTAAAAATACCACTGGAAAACATGTGCTAAAGGTTGTTTGCAACTTAGGGGGCTTTGGTTCATGAGAACTCTGAACAAATCAATGGATTAGTTCATTGATGGGTTCCTAATTTGATAGGCTATTGGAGATAAAGTGAAATCTAATGGAAGGGAGTGGATCCTTGGAGCCTATATCTTGTACCCTGCGCAAGGCCAAGAGTCCATGAACTAAAACCTCTGACTCTGAGTCAATATAAATCCTTCCTATTTTACATTATGCTTCTTGGGCATTTTGTCATGGTGATGGATAGCTGAGAGATTGCTATGGTGTCTCCTAGCTCTTATTCCCACAGCTGACACCAGGGTAGGCATCACTTTATATCACCTGATTGGAGGATATAGGGGCTTCATACATAATAGGCTACTTGGAATGAAGATCTATAGCATTCTCTGCTTCCATTGAGAGGAATACAGAAGATTAATTTCCTGTAAGACACAGGGTAGGTGCATTTTATACTGCCTCCTCCCTAGGGCTATGGGACATAGACATCAGCTCCCTGTTAGAACCCACTGAAATGATTAGTGAGCGGAGTTAGAAGGATTAGTGGTTTGAATATGCTTGGCCAGGGAGTGGCACTATTTGGAGGTGTGGCCTTGCTGGACTAAGTGTGGCCTTGTTAGAGGAAATGTGTCACTGTGGGTGTGGTTTTGAGATCTTCCTCCTATCTACCTGAGGACAATCTGCTCCCAGCTTCCTTTGGATCAAGATGTAGAACTCTCAGCTCCTCTTGAACCATGTCTGCCTGAATGCTATTATGTTCCCACCTTGATGATAATGGACTGAACCTCTGAACCTGTAAGCCAGCCTCAATTAAATGTTGTCCTTTACAAGTGTTGCCTTGGTCATAGTGTCTGTTCATAGCAGTAAAATCCTAACTAAAACAGAAGTTGGGACCAGGGCTTGGGGTATTTCTGCATTTGTTTTTGTTTGGAGGGATATGGATTTTTGGGACTTTCTAAAGCTGCAGAATGCTCTAAGTAGGGCTTAATGGGCCATACTAGTAGAATCATGGAAGACAGTGTTCCTGGAGGTGTTTTGAACTGCAGCAATCTAGCTCAAGAAGTTTCTTTCAGGGGAGAAGATTTTAGTATGTGGCTTAAAGACTGTTTTGTGATATTTTGGTGAAGAATTCAGCTGCTTTTTGCCATTGTCTGGAGTCTGCCTGAAGCTAAGGTGAAGAGATTTAGATTATTTGCTTTGACAAAGAAAATCTATAAACAGGCTAGTATTAATTCTATTGTGTGGTTACTAAAGTTCTTTTTTAAGAAGAACATTTTAATGAAGAATAGCAAGCTGTGAAAGGAAAAAATACAACTTATGGTTCGAAAAGTGAAGGGGCACCAGGAAGCAGAATGAAGCTAAATTCTGTGTTCAAGGATATTAAATGGAATTAAGGGAGTGGTGACTTTGGGGCAAGATCCCACCCAGCTAAACTTATGCTTTTGCAGTTGAAGAAGGGATAGTTAAGCATTATTATGATCTGGTTACTATTTTCATTTGAACTTTTGATCACTAATGAATGACAATCCAGAAATGGAGAGCACAGTTGTGATCCAGATCTTCCGTGGAAGACACGGGCTTTTGATCTGGATCTTGAGGAAGAGTAGCCATGAAAAGCTTAGGCTCAGACTTGGTGGTACTCATTTTTAATCTCAGGAAACAGAAGTAAGCAGATCTCTGATTTCAAGGACAGCCTGGAACAGAACAAGTTCCAAGTAGAGAAAAGCTTAGACCTAGGCATGGTGGTATAGCCCTTTAAATCCAACAACTCTAGAGACTAAAAACTGCCAATCTCTGAGTTCAAGGTCAGTTTACAGAGCAAGTTCCAGGACAGCCAAGCTTAGGCAATGAAGGAGGTGGAAAACAGAAAGCTGGCGATAACATAATAGAACAAGGGGCCATGTTCCAGCTCCAGTTGGCAGCTTCAGCGATGTGGCTCTGACTTCAGAGTCAAGAATAGAAGTGACTATTGGAACAATTGATGCTGATTAGCTGAAGCTAAGAAATTTGGTGATTAAGAAGAGACCAGCATCACTGAGGTGAAATCTAGGAAGTGTTTTCTGAGAGCACAAAGAAGTTGTGTTCCAGAGATAGCCAAGGCTGTACCTTGTGGTACAGCTGGACTTGGTAAGGTGTAAGAGTCACACAGATGGTGGTTTTGAAGACATAAAGGTGTCATAGAGAGCAGCTGGAGCTTGATACTGTGCGAGGCCAGGGAAGGCCATTGGTGAAGGTGCAGCCTCAGTTGCAATTGATGGCCCAGGACTTAAGGGGTCATGCAAAGAAATTGAGGCTTGACACCATGAAGGGAACCTATGAGAGGCTATTGGTGAAGCCTAGTTGCAGCAGAACATCCCAGTGTACTGGAGATGCCTGTACCATGGGATAACTACAAGAACAGCAGCAGCAATGGAATGGAGTTAACCAGAGCCTAGAGTGCTACAGAGGGCAGAGCTGGAGAAATGACTCAAACCTTTTTGAGAACGCAGGAGACTGTGCGGATCTCAGACACTGGAACAAGAGGCTATGAAGTTGAAGTACTCTTGGAAAACCCAAGATGTTAGAGATGCCAGAGCTGTGGGATACCTGCTAAGGAAAGCTGCTAACCAGGAGTGGAACCAGCCCAAGAGAAAGAAGCTTGATGCAGTCAACAAAGATGAAAGAGGTTGGGCATTAGACATAGAGATGCAGAGTTTGGAGTTTGCCCCTTTGGTCTAGTATTTCCTTACTATGACATTTTGGAATGGTAATATATATCCTGTGATGTTAGAAGTATGTGATCTTCTTTTTAATTTTGATTTCTTAAGGGATTACAGTTAAGAGATTGCATAAATCTCAGAAGAGACTTTGAACTTTGAACTTTTAATATTGTAGAGACTGAATATAGCTATCTCCTGAGAGGCTCTGACAGTACCTGACTAATACAGATGTAGAGGCTCACAGCCATCCATTGAACTGAGTACAGGGTCCCCAATGAAGGAGTTAGAGAAAGGACCAAAGGAGCTGAAGGGTTTGCAGCCCCTTAGGATGAACAACAATATGAACTAACTAGTACTCTCAGAGCTCCCAGGGACTCAACCACCAATCAAGGACTATACATGGAGGGACTGATTGTTATGGCAGTATGTGTATAGTAGAGGATTGCAAAGTCGGTCATCAATGGGAGGAGAGGCCCTTGGCCCTGTGAAGGTTCTGTGCTCCAGTGTAGGGGAATGCCAGGGCCAATAAGTAGGAGAGGGTGGGTTGGCAAGCATGGGGAAGGGGGAGGCAACAGGGGTTTGTTTTTGTTTTTATTTATTTGTTTGTTTGTTTGTTTTTTGGAGGGGAAACTGGGAAAGGAGAAATCATATGACATGAAAATAAAGAAAATATCTAATAAAAAAATATTGTAGAGACTGTGATAGACTATGAGACTTTTGAAGTTGGACTAAAGGTATTGTTGCATTATGCTATGCCTAGGTATGGCATCCCATAGACTCAAGCCTATGGGAGCCTGGGAGTGGAATGTGGGGGTTTAAATATGCTTGGCCTAGGGAGTGGCATTGTTAGGAGGTGTGGCCTTGTTGGAGGACATGTGTCACTGTGGGAGTGGGTTCTGAGATTCTCTTCTTAGCTGCCTGAGAACAGTTTGCTCCGGGAATCCTTTGGATTAAGATATAGGACTCTGAGCTCCTCCAGTGCCATGCCTGCCTGGATGCTGCCATGCCCCCAAATGATTATAATAGACTGAGCCTTTGAACCTGTAAGCCAGCCCCAATGAAATGTTGTCCTTATAAGAGTTGCTTTGGTCTAGGATGGAGAGATGGCTCAGTGGTTAGCCTGAGTTCAAATCTCAGCAACCACATGGTGACACACAACCATCCATCTGTAATGAGATCTGATGCCTTCTTCTGGAGTGTCTGAAGACAGCTACAGTGTACTTAAATAAGTAAGTCTGCTTTTTTTTTTTTTTTAAGAGTTGCCTTGGTCATGGTATCTGTCCATAGCAGTAAAACCCAAACTAATATAGTTAGGGTCTCATTTCCTTGTGCCAAACTGATTCAAAGCAGACACTGTCAAGTTTTAACACTGTTAGGCCACTGTGTTCCTGGTTCTTCAGCTATGGGAACAGTCTTCATTTTAGAATATATTTTGTCCATGCTTCTTAGAAACCTGAACAAGTAATTGCCTTTTCATTTCTCAAGTTCCAAGATCCCTAGGAGGCTAGTATCTTTATTGCCCCTTTCAGTCCTGCCCTGTTTGTTTGTCAGGCATTGTCCGGGATGTGGAATTTTAAGAGAACTGGAGAAGAGGTAGGGATTCCACTGACAGACCACAAGCCCCACTATTCCTCTGTTGGTTTTGTTCCTTGTGTTTCATTGCAGATGCATGTATGTGCAAGTGCACATGTGCATGTGCATGTGTATGTGTATGTGGAGGCCTGAGGCTGAAGTCAGGTATCTTTTTAATTGCTCTCTACTGTCTATATTGAAGCAGGTTCTTTCACTGAACTCAGAGCTCTCCTTTTTGTCCAGTTTAGCCAGCCTTCTCACCCCATGGAGGCCAGACCTCTGTCTCCTATGTGCTGGGACTACAGGCAGCTGTCACAACTGCCCAGCTTTTTACATGGGTTCTGGGCTCTGAACCTGAGTGACCATGATTATGTTGCAAGCACTTTATGCCCTGAGTCATCCAGTCTCTGTTATTCTCTTAAAAACACAATTATATCTTGCGTGCAATTTCATATCATTATACTTTCCATAAGTTTTATATTTCTGTTAGAAGCAGAACTGCTTGTAAGTACAATTTTAAAGGTGATATATAATTCCCCACTGAGTGGTCAGAGTACAATTTACATAATCATTTTGCTATTGATATTTATTGCTATAATAAATTATGTACTGGTGAGAATGTATTGCTTCAGTGTTTTTTTATTCCATATTTATGATTATTATAGTAGAGTCCTGGGGTAGAATTACACAATCCCATAGCAACATGTAAACCCTCTTCTACCTTCACCAACAATGAGACCTCAGCATGCTTTCAGACACACTAACTTCATAGAAAGGAGAACAATGTCCCAATTTGTCCTAATACGCATTTCTGTGTTGACTAGTAGGGCTGGCTATCCCGTACTTTTGAAGTTAGCATTTTAACTTCAGGGCTTGCTAGTATAAAAACCTGACTTAGTACATGCAAGCAGTTTTCTGAAACTACAAAGACATATTTCAACATCAAAGATGACCTAAAAGACAAATACCCCAATCCCCTGTTCAACTGCCTAACAGGAAAACACCTGCCAATTAAACGAAGGTATCAGATAAAGATAAAACGTACAAAACACTTCGGGTTTTTTTGGATAACTCTTGGTCTTGAAAAGTGTGCTATTTAAAATGAATAACTGTGTCCTAACTCTTACCTGAAGCATGACCATATTGTCACCTTCAAAGGTTACAAACACATCTATGTCACATTTCAGGCCTGAGATTCGGTTTTCCATCATGTAACCCTGTTGCAGAGGAAGGGGTGGGGAGAAGAGAGAGGAAGAAGAAAAAAAAATGTTTGAATTTGCAATGACATCATTCCATGGGAAAATTAATTTCCTTAAAATTAAAAGCACAAATCAATGAGGACAAAGAAAAAAAAACCATGTATCTCTTACTCAAAATAATTTCGATGAATCACATTAGCTTTGAGGTTACAAATACAATTTTGGGTATGGCCTTCATTGTTGGTAAAACACTGGCAAATTGTCATTTCAACCAAAAAATTTCAACTAAGTATACCAATATTCTTTGTTTTCAAAGTCTTCTGAATTCTACTATGGCTTACTCCTACAGGAGAACAATGCCTCCCTCTACCCTGAAACACCCCCTCTAAACACTGAAGGGGACTGGAAGGCAGGGTAAAGTCCCACATTGACATTCTGCATCTTAATATTATTAACTGCTTTGCTTTGTTAACTGAAATTTGACTAGCTTCCTTCTCCTGTCTTCCTTCTTCCTTTCCTTCTCTCCTTCCTCCCCCTCTTCCTCTTCCTCCTTTTCACTTCTTGAAATCCTATTTCTAAGGTAGCAACTCACAATTACCCAAGTCTCCTCCCATAGAGAACTGGGAGACCGGGGTTCAGGTGCAGGCAAATGTGAGGGAGTGTGGCTTATCTCTGACCTAGGAGCCTTTCCCCTGCCAAGGCCTCTCTCTCTCCTCTGTCCTGTTTCCTTTCTCACACTTCTCATTTCCTCATCTGATTTCCCCAATTTTTTTTTTAATTTCAGATTTCTCACTTATTTGGATTCCCCCTTCTTATATATCTTACATCCTCACTTCCCCTTTCCCACCAGCCATGCGCCTGTACCCTCCATACAGGTTTCCCCCTTCTCATTTCTCAGTTCTCACTTCCCCTTTCCCACGGCTCACACCTGGGCTCCTTGCCATCCCCATGTGCTTTATATTTCTCACTTCCCTTTTCCCATCCACTGCTCCTCCCTAACCGCTGTACCGAATTTTCTCCTCTCATTTCTCAGTTCTCACTTCCCCTTTCCCATGGCTCACACTTGGGTTCCTCGCCACCCCCATATCCTTTACATTTCTCACTTCCCTTTTCCTACCTGCCGCTCCCACCCTAACTGCTGTACCGAATTCCCCCCCCCCCCCCGTCCTTTCTCAGTTCTCACTTCTCTTTTCCCACCCAATATAGCCTCTGTACCCGCTGTGGCTGTCCTACCCACTGTACCAGATCTCCCCACTTTCCTATTTCTCTATTCTCATTTCCCTTTTCCCTACCTGCTCTAGCAGCTGTACAAGATTTCCCACCCTTATTTCTCAGGTCTCACTTCCCTTTTCCCATGTCTCATGCCTGGATTCCTTTCCACCCCCAGATGTTTCTCACTTCCTTTATGTGGTTTCTCAGGTTGTGTGTAAGTCAAAGTTCCCACTTGTCTGGATTCCCCTATCTGTTCATTTACTTTACACCCCAGCACACACACTCCCTCTATGGTTTCCTCTTTCTATTTATTTCAAGAGTCTTGTTTCCTGTTTTTCTCCTTTTCTCTCCTCTCTTATCTAATTTCCCCCTTTCCTTTCTTCCTTCCTTTTTTTTTTTTTTTTTTTTTTTTTTTTTTTGCTTCTCTTATTTCAATTTCCTTCCTTTTAAAAATTGTTGTTGTTGTTGTTGGTGGTGGTGGTGGTGTGTGTGTGTGGTGTGTGTGTGTGGTATGTGTGTTTGTGTGTGTGTGTGTGTGTGTGTGTGGTGTGTGGTGTGTGTGTGTGTGTGTGTGTGTGTGTGCACCTGCACAGCAGGTACCTACAGAAGCCAGAAGAGGAGATTAAACCCCACGGAGCTGGAGTTGGTGGCAGTTGTGGGGCACCCAACATGGGTGCTGAGAACGGCGCTCTACCCTTTACAAGAAAGTACGCTGAACTACTGAGCCACCACCTGGCCCTAAAAACATTAGCCAGACCAAACAACACTCCTTACCCTCACTGGTACTTCATCCTTTCTTTCTTAAAAATTCATTTATTTTTATTTTATTTATATAACTGTTTAGCCTGAATGTCCACATGTGCACCATATGCATGCCTGGTACCCAAGGAAGCCAGAAGAGGACATTGGATCCTCTTGAACTGGAGTTACAAGCAGTTATATGCCACCATGTGAGTGCAGGGAATCAAATTCCAGCCCTCTACAAGAGCAGCAAATTCTCTCAACCACTAAGCCATTCCTCCAGCCCCTTAAATACACTTCTAAAATTGGCAGATAGCATATGATTTTATCATGGATAACATATTCTTAAGTATATACACACAGTGAGACAACAATGCTAATTAACAAACACACCATCTCACATGGTTATTACTACTTTGGTAAAAACACATAACATCCATAATCTTTACATTTTTGAAGAATACAATACATCATTATTAACAAATCTCTTAAAAATTCATTTTCTTTTTCTAGCTGTAATTCTATACCTTTGACCAATGTTGTGGGTCAGTGGGTCAGCAGGCTCCTGGTCTGTGGGTTTGGCTGGGGAGGGGAGGGAAACTTCTTCAAGGATTCCAGTGCTGCAGCTCTTTTAGACAGTATTCAGTGTAACAGCTTGTACATGTATTTTACTCGGGGTGAACAAGGGCTATATTATATAAGCCTTGGAGAGTGGGAAGGGATTTTCAGGTGAGTGTACACTGGCTGTGGCTTAAGGTACTGGGAACACCTCTGTGGTGGTTTGAATATGCTTGGCCCAGGGAGTGGCACTATTTGGAGATTTGGCCTTGTTGGAGTAGGTGCAGCCTTGTTGGAGGAAGTGCGTCACTGTGGGTTTGGGCTTTAAGATACTCATCTCAGCTGCCTGGAAGCAGCCTTCAGATGAAGATGTAGAACTCACAGCTTCTCCTGCACCATGTCTGGCTGGACACTGTCATGCACCTGCCTTGATGATAATGGATTGAACCTCTGAACCTGTAAGTCAACCCCAATTAAATGTTGTACTTTATAAGAGTTGCCTTGATCATGGTGTCTATTTACAGAAGTAAAACCCTAACTAAAACATCCTCACTTGCATGGAGAGGCATTCCAGGCGCTTGTCAGGCAGGTTCTTGGGAGGAAATAAGTTGAACCTGTAATTTCACCAAAGGCTATGTGACATTCCTAAGGTAGAGGATGTGGGGGTTGGGCTCCCCAGATAAAGTCAGACAGGGAGGAGGAATTCCCACAGGGAAAGGGAGTCTTCCATTTTGGGTGGAGCACAGGGAACTGTACAGTCACAGTAGACTATGACCTTAATAGCAGGGTTTCCCAACAATGTCTTGCTACTCTTCCCCATTAGCTCCCCCCATGCTCCAGTAGGTACCAGTCTACCTTCCACTTTCGTGATACAAACTTTTTAGATTCTACATGAGTCAGATCAAGCAGTGTTTTCCTTTCTGCACCTGGATCATTCTACTCAACACGATGTCCTGCAGGTTTATCTACAGTGTCATAAAATATCAGGATTTCATTTATCTTACGGCCACACACATACACCAAGAAAATGTAGTATGTGTGTGTGTATATGTGTACACTTACATGCATACAAAAATAAATGTTTAAATGATAAATATCTGTCATAGGCTTATATATGGGAACACTTGGTCCCAGTTGGAGCCATTTTGGGGAAGACTGTAGAGCATTTAGGTCCTAAAATTTGGGAGGTACTGTGGTCACTGGAAGTGGGCTTTGAATATGGCTATTATAAGAAATTATAAAATTATAAAAATATTATTAAAAAATGACATTATCATTAGATGTGATTCCCAGAGCATCTCTTGGTCCCTTTTCTGGTACCACAATAGAATATCTAAGATTGAGTAATTTGTGTGTAATATTATATATGCACACATATATGCAGACATACTTCATTCCTTCATTGATGAATACATAGACTGACTGTAGACCTTGACTTTTACCAATAGTGATGATGAACATGGAGTGCAGACATGCCTTCAATATAGTGGTTTTATTTATTTTGGGCACAGTAGTGGGATTTCTAAACGATATTTTGACACTATTTTTAGCTTTGGGGGAACCTAAATACTGTTTTCCTTAACAACTGTATGCATTTACTTACTTTCCTAGCAACAACGTACAAGGGTCCCCCCTTTTCCACATCCTAATCAACACTGTTATCTTCCAGCATTTTTTTATAATAGCCATTCTTCAAAGCCCACTCCCAGTGACCACTTTACCTCCTAAACTTTAGGACATAATGGTTCTATAATCTTTCCAAACAGTGCCACCAACTGGGACCAAGTGTTCTCATATGTAACCCTATGGGGGACATTCATCATTTAAACTGCAGTATCTAGCTGGCCAGCTTGTTGCAGTGATTCTGCTGTTCCTGCCTCCTGGGCCCTGGGATTATAGGTGGCCAGAGAAACTGCCTGGCTTTCAAATGAGTTCTAAGGATGCCAACTCGAGTCTTCTTGCTTGAGTGCCAAGTACTTCATCCACTAAGCCATCTTCCAGCCCTCATTTGCTATATTTAATTAGGATTCTTGTTTATCTATTGCTATACATCCATGCATTGGACATCTTTTCTTCTTGTGAAAATGTAATTCTTAAATATTTCCTCCATTCCATGGGCTATCTCTCTGTTGTTTCCTCTGTCACACAGATATTCCCTAATTTGGCATGATCAATTTGGCCTGCACTTGGTTGGGAGTGTCCTGAAACATCCTTGTTTAGATGAATATCTCATATTTTCTTCTATATGGTTTTATTGTTTGGGGTCTTACTTTTAAGCTCTCTATCAATTTTGACCCAAGTTTTCTGTATAGTTAAAGATGAGGATCTAATTCAATTGTGTGTGTGTGTGTGTGTGTGTGTGTGTGTGTGTGTGTGTGTGTAGTTTCTCTTGGCCCAGGAAGCTGCCCTCTCTTCCACAGGTCCTTCACATATTTGTCACTAATCAGTTGGCTGTAAGCACATAAGTCTATTTCTGGGCTCTCCACTCTGTTCTGTTGTCTGTCTGGTTTGATGTGAGGATCTTGCTATTTGATTACTATGGATTTGGAGTCATATAGTAGGGCTCATTAAGCTGTTAGTAATTTTGATTAAGGTTGCTTGATTATTCAGATTTTTTTTTTATGCCATACGAATTCTGGTAGTGTTCATTGCATTTCTACAAAGAACAGGATTAAAATTTGGGCCTCACACTCTGGGTCCTATGGGCATTTTAGCAATATTAATAAGATTAATTATTTCAATTCAAGAGCATGGGCTTCATTTCCAGCTTTCTGTCTTCTTCAATTGCTTTTTACCAATGTTCTGCTGTTTTGTTTTGTTGTAGAGGTTTTTACCACTTTAGTTAAATGTATTCCGAGTCATTTTTGGTAGCTATTATATTTGAGATTGGTTTCTTTATTTTTCAGATAGCTTTGCATCCATCAATATGTAGAAATGTTGCTAATTTTGTGTGTTGATTTTATGTCCTGGGGCTCTATTAAATTCATTTGCAACACTGTGAAATATTTATTAAGTATTCCATTGCAGGTTTTTTTTCTTAACCATAAGCCTGTCATCAGCAAACAGGATCAGTTTAACTTCCTTCTTTCCCATCTTTTTCTTGTTTAATTGTTCAAGTGAAGTCTTCTATGCTATGCTGACTGAAAGTGGTGAGAATGGGGTGCCTTCTTTTATTCCAGATCACAGAGGGAAACCTTTTAACTCCCCCTTACAGTATGTTAACTATGAGTCTGCCACACTGGCTTCATTGAGTTGAAGTAATTTTCCTTCTATGCCTAAATTTCTTGGTTTTTGATCTTGAAGGAATGCTGAATTTTGACAAACACTATCTCTTCTGTATCTATGACAGTGACCTGTTTTGTTGCTGTGTATTTTGGTGATGTGATATCACATTTATTGATTGCCATCCACCCAACTAGCCTTGCATCCTTATAATGATGAAATGACTATCTCTCAGTCATGGTGTATGACTTTTTGATGTACTGTTTGCTTCAGATTATTCTGTGGAGGATTTTTTCATCTATAGATGCGTCATACATATCCCATGTGTCCACATACACACAAATCTCACAAATATATATTGGTGCTTGTAATTTATATCTATATATCAATAACATGATTGTGAATCAATCTTTGGAGTCTGAGGGATTCCTACTCTTAGATATTCAACAGCACCTTAGGGCTTTCTTATAGAGCAAAATTTTTCTTCCTTCTATCTGGGCATCCCAAGTGGGGCATTTGTTTCTATATTCCTGATGGGGTTTATAGGGGAATGGGAAAGAAAAAGGGAGTAGGGGAAAGAAAAAGTCATCCTCCAAAAGTAAGTAATATTTTCCATTAGCTGACTTCACTCTTAATAAAACATCAGTGAATGAAGGGAAGAAATGTGGACTAAACCCACGCTCCAAAAGCCAACAGGCTCCTCAGTGGGTAACACAGCCCAGAACCTCATCTGTGAGAAAGGGAAGGTGTTGGGTGGATGTGCTACCCTCTCTTGGCCCTCTGGGTTACATCGAGCTGCTCAGCAGCTAATTATGAATGCCACTGGGGTTATGTCCCATTTCAGAGAGAGCCCATGAAACAGATTTTATGATTCAAGCTCTGCATTTTGAAAGTTTAATATTTTCCTGCTGTTCTCAACATCTCTGATTTTTTTTACTAGATGATTACATTTAATAAATGTATCAGAACAAATTAGAAGCAGGCTTTTGTCCCTCTTTTTAAACAAACTGAGGGTAAATTTTGTTAATTTAAAGAAGAAACAGATGCAATCAATCTTAACTTATTCATTAAGAGAGGGCCAATGAAACACACAGAGGAATAGATCCTCCAGCCAGGGAGGGGGCTGTCTTAGAACTGTGTTAATATTGTTTCTGCATGCCTCCATCATTCATTCCTATGCAAGAAGAAAGAGTGTGGAGATTGACCATAATTCTTCTGGAGACAGCCACATCTGGGCTGAGTGTTCTGAATCCAGAGCCCCGTGTCTCACAGAGCTAATGATGAACTGGCCCACTCTGCCCTCCATGTTTTGAGCCCTCTTGTTATTATATTGCGTTCTTAGAACTTAGGAACTGGCTAGGGGAGAGGATATTTCTTCTTGACTCCTGTCCCCAAATGTCTCCTGTGTTGTGGACATCAGCATGTCCATAATGAATCAGACTTTGCCCTGCCTTTAAGAAAGACAGAAATCAGTGGGTAGACCAGTAACATAAAAGTGATCATT
Organism: Montemys delectorum; assembly: GCA_019843815.1. Taxonomy (NCBI): domain Eukaryota; kingdom Metazoa; phylum Chordata; class Mammalia; order Rodentia; family Muridae; genus Montemys; species Montemys delectorum. Next base: position 13,499 of record JADRCD010211459.1, on the reverse strand, counting down.
CAAAATCTGGTAATGGGACTGAGGAGACAGGCAGCTCAGTCAGTAAAGTGATTGCTGTGCATGCGCTCGGACCCAGGTTTGATCCTTGGAACCTACAGAAACAAACAAAATATCAGGGTGTGTTTGTAATCCCCCCACTGGGGAAGGAGAGACAGGTGGATCTTGGGCCTACTTGGCAAATGCCAGGCAAGTGAGAGATTCTGTGTTAATAGGACAAAGGTAGTGCCTGAGGAACAACACCCAAGGATGTTCTCTGGCCTCCATTACACACTTAGGCACATGCAAACAGACAGACAGACAGACAGACAGACAGACAGACAGACAGACTGACTGACTGACTGACAGACACACACACACACACACACACACACACACACACATCACAAACATAGAAATTCTGGTGTGAGTGAGGGGACAGTAAGAGAACACCAAGCAAGTGGCATGTGCCTAGAGTCTTATCTACTCAAGAGAGAGAAGCAGGAGGATAACTTGAGCCTAGGACTCAAGGTATTTAGGCTAACTACAGTTAACTAACTGATTCCCTGCTCTCCTGCTCCTCTGCATCCCGAAGCCTCCAGTGTGAAATGGCCAATTGGGGATAGGGGACCCACAAAGGAACACATTCAAATTTGTGTTAATGTGAGAGTCAGTGTGACTTCCCAGTGGACTGGTCTCAATGGCCATGGGACATAGGGAATCTAGAGATGTGAAAAGATCTCTAGAAACAATCCTCACCCCAGGGAAGTATTTAAAACTCCACAAAGAAGTGGAATCTAAGGGGACAGAGAAAAGGAAGACTCCAAGCGACCTCAAGAGGTTAGATAGAAGGAGACTGGCAGACTGGCAGAGGAGGCAACAGGACAGAGGGAGCTGGCTGTGCAGCACAGAATGCAGAGAGAAAGGACACCCAGAAAGGAACTCTACCATCAAGAATGCTACTATGGGCTGGAGTAGGTAAGGACCTTTCAAACTGAGTCACTGGGATTACATGGTGACTTAAGAAAAACAAGCCAGGGATGGAGAGGAAGGCAGATTTGCTTGGGACATTCATCTTTGCCAATGCAGCAGCACAGATACTGTTGTCAAAATTGTGCTAGTAGAAATCATCACAAATAAGCCAGAGAAATGTCTTTAAAAAGGACAAATCAGGCTGTCAACAATACTCAAAGAGTAAACAAAGGTCAGACCTGACTTCAGAGAGGGCAGCCAGTGCCGAGGCCAGACAGCAGGTTCAAAAGAGTCAACTGGAATGAGCTAGCCTTCTGAGGACTGCCACCTATGATGATAGACTCCCCCCTCCATCCGTATCCACCAAAAACGATGGGGGATTTGTTAGTTGCACTCCAGCAGTAGGTGTAGTAGAGTATGGTCTCTGAAATTCGAAGCCACAGCTCTAGGGCCTGAACCATCCTCCAACCTTACGGCACATTAGGGATGAAGGGAGCTACTATCTACAAACCAAAGATTTAATTCACCAGAAAGATAAGGTAAGCCTAACTGTGTGATCATCTGATAATGTAACTTCGATGAGATCAAAATCTGAGATTAACACAGTTACAGAAGCCATTAGCCAACAAGCTTGGGCTTGATCACCTAGGAGACTGCACCAGATAATAGCCTACATGCCTTTGAGGTGGACCTGGAAACTGACCACACTCCATGCCACAGTGTAGGTCATGACAAGTTTTTGAAAGTCTGTGCTATACTGGCTGTGTTCTCTCACTGTGGTGGAATTAAACAGAAAAAAATTGAATAAAGAATAATTATTATATCAACAAGAACAGTAACTGAGACAATGACTGTTTATGCAGTGGTTAGTCCTAAGCTGAATAGTCTGGATTCGAACCTGAAACCTGTCTATTCAGCTGCTCTGTGGTGTTGGGGAAATGGCTGAAATACCTAGTGCCCCATGTTTCACATACACAATACTGGGGTCATACTAGCTCTACCTTGTATGGCTGTTGTCAGAATTAATGTAAGTAATGTCAAGTGCATAGAAGGCTCATAACACAAATTAAAGATTAATAAGTCAAACATTTCTTACCATCTTTAAGTATCAGCCATCAGGAAATTTAAAAAAAAAACACTCAAGAAACATATGGGTCAGTAAGCCACAGTGGAAGTTAAAATATACTTAGAATTAATAAAGTTTTTACCTTAAACCACAATTAATAATGTCAAAGCAGTATTTCAGAAGGGGAGTTGTAGCATTAAATATTTATAATAAGAGAGACATTAAGGAAATTAATAACCCTTAAATTAAGACACTGGAAGAGAGCTGGGAAAGTGACTCAATGGGTTATGGGAACCAGGGTACCCCAGAGCCACAATGCATACCAGCTCACTTGTAACCAGCTGTAATCCAAATCCTGCTTTTGTGTGGGTTCTTGGAATCCTGAAGAGACAGAGAACCCCCACACAAACTGCCTAGCCAGACTAGCTGCAGCCAGTGAGCCCTGGGTTTAGCAAGAGAGCCTTCCTCAGTGCATAAGGTGGACAGCAATCAGTCTTGAGCCTCCACATGCATGTATATATGTGAACCCACACACTTGAGCACACACACAGACATGCCTATACATACCACACATACATATGCAAAAAATCTTCACTACAAAAAGTTTTAGAGGGCTAGCAAGATGGTTCAGCGGGTAAGAACACTGACTGCTCTTCCAAAGGTCCTGAGTTCAGATCCCAGCAACCTCATGGTGGCTCACAATGACCCATAATGAGATCTGATGCCCTCTTCTGGTGCATCTGAAGATAGCTACAGTGAATTAGGCTGGAGCGAGTGGGGCCAGCAGAGGTCCTGAGTTCAGTTCCCAGCAGCCACACACATGATGGCTCACGGCCATCTGTACAGCTACAGTGTACTCATACACATAAAATAAATAAATAAAATAAATCTTTAAAAAAAGTTTTAGAAAGATACTATAAGTAGAAAAATAAACTCCAAGAAGATGGAAGGAAATACAATAATAATAATAATAATAATAATAATAATAATAATAATAATAAACTACAGAACAGAAAAACCAGATGCAATAAAGAGAACAGAGAGATTATGACCTAAATAATAAATGCAAGTTCAGGGGATGAGAAAAACAAATGGCAGTAGGAGTGACAGAGGAGTCATAATTACTGATATATCAGAATTTAAAAGGAGGGGGGGGGGGGGGGGGCGGGCTGGAGAGATAGCTCAGTGGTTCAGAGCACCAACTGCTCTTCCAAAAGTCCTGAGTTTAAGTCCCAGCAACCACATGGTGGCTCACAACCAGCCATAATGAGATCTGACTCCCTTTTCTAAAAAGTCTGAAGACATCTACAATGTAATTACATATAAGAAATAAATAAATAAATAAATAAATAAATAAATAAATAAATAAATGGAGAAGGGGGTTATAAATGTTCTGCCAGGAAAAATGTGAGACTAAAAAGAAATGGAAAAATTAGAGAAAAACAGAAATTACCAAAACAGACCTCCCCCCCCCCCAAAGAAAATAGCTTACAGACACTGAAGAAACAAAGCTGTGTTCTCACATGTTCTTAGAAAGGACTCACAAGGACGGACCGTATGACCCTTAGTTGCTGTCCCAGATAGTCAAAGGACAGCTCACTTTACTAAACTCCATGCAAAGTTTTCCAGATAACAAGAGAAAAAGAGGAACACTCTGAAGTAAATCAATGAAGGTGATGTGATATTTTTGCATGTGTACATGTTTGTGCACATGTCTGTTGGTGCACGTTTTAGGGGAAGGGATGTGTGTGTGAGTACCTGCGTGTGTGTGTGTGTGTGTGTGTGTGTGTGTGTGTGTGTGTGT
>JADRCD010211457.1:0-13215 GCA_019843815.1 Montemys delectorum | reverse complement strand
TATCTATCTATCTATCTATCTATCTATCTATCTATCTATCTATCTATCTATGTGTTTTTACCTAACTGTCAAAAAATAGCTCCTTTCCCTGTCTCTTTGATTATTAATTTGGGAAAAGTAGTTGTTTATCTGAATACATAGCTTCTTATCTGCAAAATAAAGATATCAGCATCCCATTTAAGTGAAATTATATCTAAAAAGAGGTTAGTGGTTTTTATCATGTAGAAAACACTTAGTAAGAGTAATAGCATGTTTATTTAAAATAGATTATATAGATGCATGCATTAGTGAACATCATGCTGTGGGGAATCACACAAATAAATTTCTCTCAGGATTCATATTGGTTGAGAAGAGACACCCTGCTATGAAAAACAAGTTGTTATTGGTGTTTTTTCTCATAGAATTATTATGACTAAATAGAACTGTAAATAAGTACAATTCATTCACTTTTGAAATTGTTTCCTACATAATTATGTATTTAACCCTTTATGACATTCCTAATTTTTGTTAAATGAAATAAATAGATATCTTAAGTAATTCTTTAAAAGTATCCAAAATGAAAATCATCTTAGTTACTTATATAGCGAAGCATATACAATAGTTTATAATTATTTTATTCTTTCTTTCTTTGTGTGTGTGTGTACATGCACATATACATGTGTGTGTAAGTTTTAGTGTGTATATGAATATACTATATAATGGTGCATTTGTACATGTATACACATGCATGTGGTGGCCTAGCATTGCCATAAAGGAAAACATCCTCCCCAACTGTTCTACAAGTTTATTCATTGAGTTAAAGTCTCTCAATCAAACCCATAGCTAAACAATATATGGCTAGTCTAGTTAGTTAGAATTGTAGGGGTATAAAGTCTCTGATTTCTGAAGCTGGAATTACAGATGAGATGCCACATCCACCTGTCATTCATATAGTTGGCAGTTAAGACACCACATCCCCTTGGATTCCTTTAGGTTGATTGTTCTTGACGCATTCCTTATAACCCTCCTTATTGCTAGATAAAGCATTATTCACTTAAGCTCTGGCAGTTTATATTTCATGAATTACTACTCCTGCACAGCTAAGCTTGTAAAATGTTTAAAATCAGTCTCAAATTTTGAGTTGACATCAATTCATGTAGGATTCATGAATTGATTCTCCAAATCTTCTTAACTAAGTGACTAGCATTGCCCATGCTTCTTGAAATATAATAATGGCAAACAAGCAAGTCTCTTTTGCAAAGACAGCTTGGCATCTGAAAACAACTTTGAAATCTATTTGTAGCTTACCATCAAACATGACAAGGATATTTTTAAAAATAACTAGAAAATGATTTATGTTAAAATTTATGTTATATTTTACTAGGTAATTTGCAAAATTATTTTCCAAATTTCTCACTATTCTGTTTATATTCATTCAAAGAAAGGTTTTAAAAATTCAGAAATCTATGTGACTTTCACCCAAAACTTATGCTATTATAGTTAAAGTCTGTAGGTACATTCAAGTAAAGTCATTACATTTTGGCATTAGAAAGAAAACACTGATATATTTGCTTTTATTTACAAACTTGATTTTGATCACTATGTTTAGAATGGGACTTTGGCATAAAATACCCTTAATTTTATCATCATCCTGGAAATATTGTTGTAATATTCACCTAAAATGTGCTATGTCTAATAAAACCTTTTTCCTGGATTTAATATAAAAAGATTCAGCTTTAAGTGTAAATTTGGGCCCTAAATGGGTTCTCATGAATAAAGCTGACAATCAAGGCTGGCAGAAGTCAGAATGTATGAGTCAAATATTCATAGATGTATGTGTAGAAGTAGTAATGACAATCTTGTATAATTTGTGATTCTATTATTTCTGAGTTCTGCAGTGCAAGCCTGAGAAGTGCTCTCTGTGAATATATGATGGCTGTTTCTACGATGCATGTTCAGTCTATTTTTTCTACAATTTTTTTCTGTCCCCTAGATGTGTAACAATAACCCCTAATCTATGAAGCATATGTACATTTGAAATAAGTTTCCAAATATTATGGTAAAAAACAAGAAACAAGCTGTTATTTCACTTGTTATTGCATTGCTTATAGAGTTGCAGGCTTGGTGAAGGAATTTCAAAAGGCATTCATGATTTCTATTTATTTTTCTTAGTTCTAGCCCATTGTGTGTTGAACATAACAAAAGGTGTTCTCCAAGGCTGAGGCATATGCCTTTCAGGCAAACATCTCTCAAATCAGCTTAAGATGTTACTGTTCAACCCAGTTTTTTTTTTTTTTTTTTTGCATCCATTTGCATTTCTAGCTGAGCTGCTCATCCAACCAGGTTATTAGAGTTGGCTGCTGCATGGTATAGATAGTGAACCTGCTGTATGTAGGTGTCCTCATAGGAAATCACCTGGGGCTTCGAGTTCTGCTGTCCTCACCTTATCACATCTGGAACACAGATTTGCTCTGCTCGTCATATTTTGGCATCTGTGAATCACCGTCATGTTGTCATATTCACAGTTACAAAGTAGCCGATGGGAAAGGAGCCAACTACTTGAGGCACTTGGAATGAAAAAAAAGTCTGATTTCAGCATTATTCATTGCAAATGCTATTTGTGAAAGCATTTACTTCAGTTTTTGAGAGGCTGGCAATAACTTTAATAGGCAATGCACAATCCTACTCTTTAGAAGGAATGTTCCTACATATTGAACAGGGAAGGAACCAGTAATTATTGAAAACCATGGGTAAAATGGACAGCTAGGAACCCAGAAGGGAGTAATTATACATCTTACACTTAGACATTATCAATAGTAACTGCTAATTAAATGGACAATGGGAAAATATGTCAATATAGGTGATTTAGGATAATTATATCAACCACATTTGGTCTCTTAGAATTTTACTTCATATTTGCTTATGTAAGAATATGGATTGCAGAAATGCAAAATTGATTTGAGAGTATCCTAAAATATTAAGGTAATAATTTCATAAAAATAAAAGACATAAATTCAAAATAAGGTTAAACTCCATCATAACTATGCAAAGATACAGCTAACAAAATTTTGCAATATATTGGGGTTTTTTTGTACTTAGTAATTGCTTGTCAGAACACATTAAATTCTCAACTCTTTGAACATGCCATTTCATGTAGTCTTGTATTGAAAGAATGACTTTTTTTTTTTTTTTATAATTTTCAAGCAAATACGGCAAGTCCTCAAGCATACACTAAGGATCTTTCACATCACTCTACTGACTCTAACTTCTTTTAACTTACGCCGTCTCAGCTCAAACCTTTTACTGAATTTACAGACCTCTTCAAGAATATTCCACTTGTAATTTAATACAAGATTGCCACCATCACTCAAGGATTTGCTGTGAGTTGATAACAGTGCTAAGGGAAAAATAGAGCCATTCCTTTGCCAAGACTTATGAAGATATTTCCATAGCTTGGATTGTCTTACACATATAAAATATTTGTGAAATATTTTAATATACAAAAGAATTTTCAAATACACTTGACCACAAGCATTTTTAACAAGCAGTACAAGGACAGGCAGCTCATTTTGTTTCTGAAAATCCACATTCAATGAAGAACACCATTATGACCCTAAAGAGAGGTGAAAGTAGTTTTCTGTACAAAAGAATGATGTTTTAAGTTTTTATCTACATGTCACTGTAATGCTTTTCTCCTAATTATGTCTTGAAAACCAACTCACCACAACTTATACTTTTATAATTTGGAACTCCTGTTTTGTTAACATTAATGCATTTATTTATTTATTTATTTATTTATTTTTGGAGTTGACTCTCAAATTATTAACAGGCAAGTTTTTGATATTCAGGTTCCTAGGAGGTGGCCACAGGTAAAAATAAAATTATATAGGGTTTTGGGTTTTAAAGTATTTAATGAAAATACAGCCATATTATGTAGCATGAACTTTTGTAATATGTCAAAGAGTTTGTTTCTCATGTAAAGTATTTTGAAAATGAAGCTTTCCTTTTTCTCCCCCCTTCTCTCTCTATCTGCTTCTCTCTCTCTCTCTCTCTCTCTCTCTCTCTCTCTCTCTCTCTCTCTCTCTCTCTCACACACACACACACACACACACACACACACACACAGACACACACATACATAGGTACACATATAAAGATATACACAGACACACACACATAAAACATAGGAATGACTACACACACACACACACACACACACACGCACACACATACACACACACACACACTCACCTCTACAAGAGTTTAGAAAATTAAGATATTTCACAAGAAAATTTTCAGTATAAATGATCAGAAGATGAGGAATTACCTGTCTTCTGTGGACTGAAGTCAAGTGTACTGGAAATGAACCATGTACCATCATGTAAACATTGCAGTCAGCATATTCTCAATCCAGGCTCACTACTGGCAATTCAGACAACAGCCATGCTTCTATAAGTGTTAGGAAACAAGCGTATTGGAGTAGAGACCAACCTCAAGAGGACTCTAGTACTTAAGAGTAATCATATGTAGAGGCTGACCTCTAACCTTCTGTGTTCTAGCATAGAAAGCCAAGCCTCAAACATAGTAAACATATATCTGATACTTAAAACTATCTATTACTAGAATCTTGTCCATGTCAAATAATTTGCTGACATAATATATCACTATAGGAATTTTTATATTTTGATTATTCCATAATTGTTTTTAGTTCAGGTATAATTTGACTGGATCTTGGAGTGGTTTTTCTCTTTGTATTTAGGTAATGAGAATCCCATATACACCACTCATGAATTCTTTCTCTCACTGTCAACAACATCTTCCTCATGATTTCAATCCATCAAAATTTCACAAAAATCTCACCTTTTGGTCTTTGTTAGCTCTTGTTTTCCTTTTCAGTCTCTAAGTTTAGAACCCCTGAAGTGAACCCTTTATTCATTTTTTTCTCTTTTCATAGACTTCTTCCTTCCCCATTCATTATTTAACATGTCTGGAAACATTTTTGTTTCCCATAAGTGCATAATTTTGTTATTTAAACAGAAACAATTAATAAGAAGAAACATCCCACACTGCAGACATACACAGATGCTGCCCCATATACCCCTTTCAAGCATCAGTAGCACTGGGGTTGAGAAGTAAACCAACTAAATATGCTATCACATAGAATAATCTACTATAAGCCTATCTATGTAATAGTAGTGTATGAAGTATAAGTGGCCCTCATACTTGCTACAATATAAATATCTACTCACCTTTCCATGTATGCTTTTTCTTTCATTCACACACTGGAAAAATGCCTACATAATCTGAAATTTACGAGCTGTATTTAATTGCTCTCTTCCCACAAATCACCAATCTTTGGTAGATCCTCCATCATTTATTCTGGCCTTATCACCACTGAGGTTTCCATGTCTCCTACAACCCTTCTTCATCTACTGCAATGGCTTTCTTTCCTTCCTCTGTTACTTTTGAAACTGGCTGTCCATTCACATAATTCCCAAAGGATTACTATAAAAGAAAAATCTGAATACATCACTACTGCTAGCATATTTACCGTTAACCATTTTTCTAAGTGGTCTCCAAGGTAAAGAATGCTTCCCAGGCCATCCTTCACATCTCACTTATAAGTGTGTCTTTGAATCACCTTTGTCCTTGCAGCCTCCAAAGTTCCATTGCTTTATTCAGACTTTTGCTCTTGTGTTCAACTCATTCTGCAATGCTATGCTGCCAACTTTTTCCAGACACACTGATTCTTTTCATATATATTTTATCCTAGAATAATCATTACATATTCTGAGAAAATTCCATGACTATGCAAAATAATGGTTTCTGTCACCCTCTGGTGTTGCAATATGTTGATTTTTTTCTTTAATCTCCACAGTGCTTAGGACAGATTTGTTCTTTCTCTGTTGCCATTCTTAACATGACAAAATTCAGGGCCCATGATATCTCTTCCTGTACTTGGATGACACTCATCTGTATTAGTTAAGCTAACTGAACCTTTCAGCAGTATACATAATGAGATATGAGGCCCTAGCCATTAAAAAAAACTGACACTGTAACTTACTCCAGAGGGAATGATTGTAGATGTGAACAAAACTACTTTAGAAACATATTCATAGATGAATATATAATGGCAAGGGCTGTTCTTTGTAGAACTTTGTTTGCATTTGGCTCAAAATAACATGATTCTCCAAATCTCCCTTGTCTTGTAATCCTTTTATAGAAATAACCTTATGTTGCCAATACAGTATTATTCCTATTTACTTTCTGAATGTGTTATAAGCCACTTACTGGGACAGAGTGTTACCTTTATGCCAGCTGCAACATTGTGCTGTCCCATGTCTTTCTATCCAGAGTGCTTCTGTTATTCTATATATAATTTGAGATAACTTTCATATATTTCATGCTAACTCATTTTCTCTCTATTTCTATGTAATTGAGTTAATGTGCTATTTCTTCTTTAGAAAAATGATAAGGTAACATTATATGTATCATTTGATTATTTTGTAGCTAAAATAAAAATAGACTGGCTTTAAATATAATAAAAACTGATAAATATGAGAGGATAATGAAATGCCAATATTCTAACAACTCCACAAATATAAATTCAGTTATTCTCCCCAACATGTTAATAGAATAGTGAATACGATTTTCTTTCTTTTAGTCTTAAATATATCCAGGAGCAAAAAAAATTTTTGCTTAACAAGGTCAGTAAATTAAATATTAAGATGCCTTTAGGTTTAGGCACAATGACTCTAGAGTTAGTATCTGTAATATAATCTTTTTATTAGATATTTTCTTTATTTACATTTCAAATGATATCTCCTCTCCTGGTTACCTGTCCAAAAAATATCAAAAACAAACAAAAACAAAAAACAAAAAAATCCTGTTTCCCCCCTCCCCCAGCTCACCAACCTACCCTCTTCCATTTCCTGGCCCAGGCATTCCCCTACACTGGGGCATAGAACCTTCATAGGACCAAGGGCCTCTCCTCCCACTGATGACCAACTAGGCCATCCTCTGCTACATATGCAGATGGAGCCATGAGTCCCACCATGTGTGCTCTTTGGTTGATGGTTTAGTCCCTGGGAGCTCTGAGGGTACTAGTAAGTTCATATTGTTGTTCGTCCTAAGGGGCTGCAAACCCTTCAGCTCCTTGGGTCCTTTCTCTAGCTCTTTCATTGGGGTCACTATGCTTAGTCCAATGGATGGTTCTGTATTAGCCAGGCACTGTCAGAGCCTCTGAGGAGACAGCTATCTCAGACTTCTGCCAGCCCAGCACTTGCTGACATCCACAATAGTGTCTGGGTTTGATAATTGAATATGGAAAGGATTCCCAGGTGGAACAGTCTCTGGATTGTCCTTCTTTCAGTCTCTGCTCCATAGTTTGTCTCTGCAACTCCTTAGATGGATATTTTGTTCCCCCTTCTAAGAAGGAATGAAGCATCCACACTTTGGTCTTCTTTCTTCTTCAATTTCTTGTGGTTTGTAGATTGTATTTTAGGTGTTCTGAGCTTCTGAGCTAATATCCACTTATCAGAGAGAACATGCAATGTGTGTTCTTTTGTGATTGGGTTACTTCACTCAGGATGATATTCTCCAGATCCTTCCATTTCCCTTAGAATTTCATAAATTCATTAGAACCTCTGGTGGAATCACCATCCCTGACCTTAAGCTGTACTACAGAGCAATTGTGATAAAAACTACATGGTATTGGTACAGTTACAGGCAGGTGGATCAATGGTATAGAATTGAAGACCCAGAAATGAACCCACACACCTACGCCAACTTGATCTTTGACAAAGGAGCTAAAACCATCCTGTGGAAAAAAAGACAGCATTTTCAACAAATGGTGCTAGCTCAACTGGCAATTAGCATGTAGAAGAATGCAAATCTATCTACTCCTATCTCCTGTACTAAGCTCAAGTCCAGGTGGATCAAGGACAACCACATAAAACCAGATATGCTGAAAGTAATAGAAAGGAAAGTGGGGAAGAGCCTGGAGCACATAAGCACATGGGGAAATTTTTCTGAACAGAACACGAAAAGCTCATGCTCTAAGATCAAGAATTGACAAATGGAACCTCATAAAATTACAAAGATTTTGTAAGGCAATAGACACTGTCAATAAGACAAAATGGCAAACAATAGATTCAGAAAAGATCTTTACCAATCCTATATCTGATATTGGGCTAATATTCAATAAATATAAAGAACTCAAGAAGTTAGACTCCAGAGAATCAAATAACCCTATTAAAAATGGGGTACACACAAGGCAGTGGTGGCACATGTCTTTAATACCAGCACTTGGGAGGCAGAGGCAGGTGGATTTCTGAGTTCAAGGCCAGTCTAGTCTAAAGAGTGAGTTCCAGAACAGCCAGGGCTACACAGAGAAACCCTGTCTTGAAAAAAACAAGAACAAACAAACAAACAAAAAATTGAAAAAATTGAAAAAAAAATGGGGTACAGAGCTAAAGAAAGAATTTTCAACTGAGGAATAGTGAATGGCTAAAAATCACCTAAAGAAATGTTCAACATCCTTAGTCATCAGGGAAATGCAAATTAAAACAATCCTGAGATTCCACCTCACACCAGTCAGAGGACCCAGCTATACCACTCCTGGGCATATACCCAGAAGATGCTCCAACATGTAATAAGGACACATGCTCCACTATGTTCATAGCAGCCTTATTTATAATAGCCAGAAACTGGAAACAACCCAAATGTTCCTCAACAGAGGAATGAATACAGAAAATGTGGTACATATAATCTCTTTATTTGCATGTAATACAACTTAATTTTAAAAGAAGTTTACACTTTTGAAAAGACAAATACTTTTATATTGTGCAACTTTTTAGAATTCTACAATCTATCTCAATGCCATTCACTTTACAAAATCAGACACATCTCAACACTTCACTAACTTCAGTGATAAGTAATATTTCTGCTTTGTGATATGCATGACAAATTCTCTTTTTATCCTTTATGAGAATGCAAGACTTTAGATGAATACACTAACATGTCTCTGCATATTAGAGTAGAGGAGAATGAAAATCAAGAAAATAAACTATTCTACCAGTGAGTTTTGGCAGTGTTAATGGTCCATTTCTAGCAACAAGCAAAGTAGGCATTACATGGCTACATGCTCTGATTTCAGATTATCTTTTAAGTTTGGTGATGATTAACAATTCAAATAAACCAATATAAAAAAATTTAAGAAAAAAGTGATTTCAAAATTCTTTTAATTGTCCTTTCTATCAAAGGGAGTACACTTACTGTTTATAACTATGAAAAGCATGGTAATTTTCACAAAAGGGTTAAGAATCCTCAGATTCTGCTATTGTAGATTCACATAACAACCATGAACTTCATAAATAAAAATTTACATTAAGAAAAAACATTAGAGGCCAAACTTAAAGAAAAAGAAATGAAAATACAAATTTGAATATGAATGTCTTTCTAGGTAAGCAGTTCAACTGTAAGAGCCACCTGGCTCATTGTCATGCTCCATTTCCGCTGTCCTCTATCTAAACAGACATAGACATAGACGTGGACATGGTTTTTAGTTCCCTAATTAAGTAAATCAGTGTGGACTTAGAGGGCAGAGCTACATAGCCATTTACATTTTGGTTTGTGATGAGTTATTTAGTAATTCCTGATTAATTTTCAAAAGAATTTTGCACTAAGGTTAGATAAAATGTACATTAATGGGGTTTTCTGTCTTCTTTGCTAAATCTAAATTGCATAACTATTTTACATAATCCAAAAGATAAATGTTCTCATTGCTTTACCAAGTAAGAAATCATAGTTGTAGCTACAAGTGTTCTAAATTACAACATCAGTTCTGTGAGTAACGACATCTAAACAAAGGAAACAGGAGTATTATCCTTCCTTTATAGTCATTGTAATATCTTCAAACAATCTTCATATTAATTTTCTATATTACAAATTTGGATAAATCTATGTTATCACCATCTGTCTATCACCTATCTATCTATCTATCTATCTATCTATCTATCTATCTATCTATCTATCTATCCTTTTCCTCTCTTTCTCTGTATATACTAGTATATAATATTATATTAAATATAATACACTATATATAATCATAGCTGGCTCACAACATATCTAAATATATTCATTGTGTTGATCCAACTATTGAGAAAGTGACAGACTTTGGAATCCTAATACTTGAAAAATTTGAGCATAAACTCACATTTTCTATCCTTTGATTTTATTCTCCTTTCTAATATACTCCTCATTTGGTAAATGATCCATTAATATTTCAGGCCAAAAGTTGGAGATATATTCAAAAATATATTCTTTAAACATCTGTTCTTAGGTAGCCAAAATATCTATCAACTATGCCCTGTAATCCCTTAGAACTCCCCTGTTTTATAAGTTACTGCTATAGTGACAGTTAAGAATTCTACCATTGCAATTACTATCTTGTTCCAATATGCCTAAGCAGGTCTGGTTTTATCATGGTTTCCATTCTCTATAATTCTCTTATGACTTTGAAAATCATGAGTTTGTTCTTGTACTAAAATGATACTCTATCTCCTTCAGTCTAAAATATTTGGAACACCTTGACACACTGTAATTACCTTGACCTACACTTTGAATTCCTGTCTCTCTGCAAGGGCTTCTACATTTTTATTCAAAAATGTCTACTTGGCAGAAGTCTAGACTTTGAAGTTTCCCTGTGTGCTTGGCCTTCTCCCACTTTTTTGTGACTTTCTGAATAAATTGAAACAATAAAAAAAAACAGCAGCAGAGTGAGAGCAACAGCAACAATAATAGTTTTTTTTCAACCCCAAACATTAAAAATGGTAATTTACCTTACACAACTAATAATATATGTATAGCAGGCATACCCACATACATTACAATGAGTAGGTACCCCAACCAGAGAAACAAACATCGGAAAGGAATAGTGTATAAGTTAGGAACTCCAGTGTACATTAGTAGCTCTTGTTCTATGAACCATCTCTACAGATTATTCATTTGAAGCCTCAACTTTTGAATACCTTACACTAAAAATTTCCCAGAGGACTTTTAGCTGATCTTATTGCCAAGGAGGTAGAAAGGACTTTTAATTTCTACTTCTGTTCTACTCCTTCTGTTCTGATGTTATTCTGAGCATCATCTATTCCTGGTCTATGCTTCTCATGCCTGGGTCATCATCATACATTTAGGTACAATATTAAAAGCTAGCTGCTACAAATTTTAGCTAAGAATCAGCTAATGAAGGTGAATGTGTTGCTGGTGAGAGAGTAGTTGGCAAGAAGCAGAGAAATATGAGCAAAGGCTTGCCCAGAAAAGACACTATGATATGATTTGCTTGGTGCCATTAATTTATACTATGATCTAACTCTTTATAACAGTCTAAATTTATTGCTTGTTGGTTTTATTTTATTTGAATGTGCTTAGAGTTAATACTACTCAGCTGTTCCTGTGATATATGTTTAAGGATTAAATGTAGATGATAACTTATCTCCAACAGGTAGATAAGGACATGAACTGGTACAAAAAACAATCCTGGATCATTTTGTGTTGAAGCCCTGTATCTTTATTGCTTTCATTATATCTCAAAATTGTCCTGGTTTAGGGAGTTAAGTTTATGTTTCCTCTGTCAACCCTGAAGCAAACATGAGATCACAACCTGTCTCCATTTTATGATGTCTACAAGGGTAGGTTTGTGGCTACTTATATATGCTTCCTTTTATTTTTAAATTATTTTTTTTTACTTATTCACTTTATATCCTATTCAATGCCTCCTTCCGTGTCACTCCTCCCACAATCCTTCCCCCAATGCCCTGCCTTCTCCTCTGAGCAGATGGAGGTGCCCTGTGTGTCCCCTAATCCTAGCATTTCAAGTCTATGCAAGGCTAGGCACTTCCTCCCACTGAGGCCAGACAAGGCAGAGCAGTTAGAAGACCATGTTCCATGAGCCGGTAACTGTTTATGGGATAGCCCCAATTCCAGCTGTTCAGGACCCACGTGAGCCATGAGGCCTAGGTCCAGCCCATACATGTTCTTTGCTAGTGGTTGAAACTCTGAGAGCCCCAAGGGTCCAGGTTACTTGACTCTGTTGGTCTTCCTATGGAGTTCCTATTCCCTTTGGGGCCCACAATGGGTGACCTTAGCTGTGACTCACCACATTCGGGAAATGGAACCTGAAGAGACCACCTCCTGTATCCTGATAGAAACTCCAGTGTAGTGGTAGGGACACTAACCGCCCAAAATACTTTCAACCCCAAATTTATCCTGTCTACAAGAAATGCAGGCACAGGGTATGGAGCAAGAATTGAGGGAATGGCCAACCAATAATTGGCCCAAATTAAGACCCATTCCATGGGCAAGCACCAATCCCTGATGCTATTGATGATACTCTCTAGCTTGCAGACAGGGGCATGTTATCCTCTGAGAGGCTCCACACAGCAGCTGACTTGGACAGATACAGACAGATATAGCCAAACAGTGAGTGAAGCTTTTGGGCTCTTATGGAAAAGTATAAGCTTTCGTTCAAGAGAAAGCAATATACTGCTATCTATGGGGAGATGAAAACTGGTAAAGCCACATGAAGAAGGAAAAAACTAAGAAAACCTTTTAACTTGCTAAAGTGACAATCATAATTGGATATGATATAAAGTTCATAGTAACAGGATAAGAGATGCAACTAAATTGTTGTTTATCTATTTGTTAAGAAAATTCATTTCCAGGAATTATCAATGTTAAACCTGGAATTGTCAGTTTGTATTCTTGTGATTGTGTATATTCATAACAGAGCAGATGTTTAAAGAAGTCATCTCTACAGAAAGGCAAACATATGTCATTATTGCTTTATTGACTCTTAGCCAGTACTAACTCAAGATGCTTCATGGAAAGGATAGACTGAGGGTAGTCCAGTACAAGCTCACGACCCTACTCAGGGGCCCTTGGAGGGAAAGCTCTGTCTAGCAGTAAGAGTCCATGTAGAGGAGACCTGCCAGACAGCTTCGACAGATCTTCTGAGCACCCCTCCCTTTCTCGATCTTATTAGCCAGTCAATCTAGGGTGAGATTGAGAAGCAATTTTGTTGCCCTGACAATTTAACACTCAAGTGAACTCAGATGAGTTTCCCACCGGAACTTCCTCTGTTTACAAATTAGTATCTAAAAGCTATCAATCTTCTAAGGATTTCGATTTTATTCTCACAGTACAACAAAAAATTTTATATGTGCACATACTGTA
>JADRCD010211456.1:8466-19620 GCA_019843815.1 Montemys delectorum | reverse complement strand
AAAAAAAAAAAAAAGTGTGGTCTTGTATAGTGCTGGTGGGATGTAAATTAGTGCCCTAGTTAGAATGACTATCACCTCGATGAAACACCATGGCCAAAAGCAAATTAGGGGACAAAGGTTTATTTGGTTTACACTTCCACATTGTAATCCATCCTTGAAGGAAGTCAAGACAAGAACTCAAACAGGACTGGAGGTAGGAGCTGATGCAAAGGCCATGGAGGGGTGTTGATTAATGGCTTGCTGCTTAATGGCTTGCTCTCCCTGGCTTGTTCTGCCTTCTTTCTTGTAGAACCCAGGACAGCCAGCCCAGGGGTGGCACCACTCATAATGGACTGGGTCCTCTCCTGTCAGTCACTAATTAAGAAAATGCCCCACAGGCTGCCTGCAGCCCAGTCTTAATGATGGCATTTTCTCAATTAAGGTTCCCTTCTCTCGGAGATAACTCTTGCTTGTGTCAAGTTGACATAAATCCAGCCAGCACTCTTAGTATACCGACTGTGAAAAAACAGTCGAGGGGTCCTCAAAGATGTAAAAATAGAACAAATGATCCAGCACTCCTACCTCTGAGTATGCATCCGAAGTGTTGTGAGGAGAGATCTGCACTCCCATGTTCAGCCAGGCATTCACAATAACTCAGACACAGAAACATCCCAGAGCTGATGGACAATGGATTAATGGTTAAAGAAAGCTGTTTAGTCTTTGGAAAGCCTGCTGCTTGCAGCTGTGGCGGTTGAATCTGCAGACACTTTGCGCAGTGAGATGAACTAGCTCCAGATGTTTGCTATATGATTACACTCATGTGTTAAACCTTTACACAGCATCAAACTCAAAGAAGCAGAGTAGAAGGCCCCGTTGCTACTGACCAGGCTGGTAGTCTTTCTTCCTCACCTACACTCTGTATATTCTGTGATCTTCAGGCTCTGCCCCAATCCCTGGTCAAGTTACTTCCTGCTCATGTCTCAAAAACTGTCTCATCAAGTCCTCCAAATTCCATCAAAACATCTCTCCTTAGTGTAAGAAATATGAGTCTTTCCTATCAAATACTGTAAAACTTGTGTTTAGGAATTTAAATTTTTTTTTATCTCCTCTACCACTTAAGACTTTCATGTAAATGTTTTACACAAACCACACCACACCACACCACCATACCACACCCAGGTAAAATCTTTATTTACATAAAGGCCCCCCAGCTGCATTCCAATAATTAGATGGCCTGGAGCAGTGACCCCTTTCTCCTTCCTCCTTCATTTCCGGTATACTAATTCTTTTAAGACCAGCCAATCAAATAAGACCATGAGGTCAAACCACAGCCAAATGGGAAATAACATGGTCACCACCTGAGTTAGAATAAAAACCAAGCGCATTTCCTGCCTCTGTTTCCTAGATCTTCCAAGCACATCCTCTTGGTCAAGAGTAGTTTGCCTCATCCAGACACTTTGAATGGAGTGGTCTCTTTCTTTCAACCTGGAACTTATTCCTAACATTAGTCTCTTCCAAAGGTGCAGCATACGATGGTAGAGTTTTGATTAATGCCTACTCCCAGAAGCCAGGTAAACTTCACAGGAATGTATACACTGAGTGAGTCAACCAACGAGCCAGTCCTGGGACTAAGGGCACACCCAGCTGAAGCAGAGAAGTATCCTCCATACCAGGATGATGAGAATAACTGCACTGAAACCAGGCTGTGAGGAATAAATGCAATCTGTATTAAAAGAGCCTGGTGCAGGAGAGATTATTAAATTTGAGGGCAGACCCCGTGAGGCTGGCAGCCACGGGATACCAAGAGAGCCCTTCTCTCCTGTAGTTAGGCCAAGGGCCAGGATGCCAGAGCCCCAGAAACAGTTCATTCTCTGCAGGTTCCTGGGCTTCTTAGGCAAAACTTAGGGCTGATTTGTATCTATTGTCATTAGACTGAATGTTTCTTGCCCTTGGCCAGGCAGAATGTGTAGGGAGAGGGAGGAGTCATCTAGATCCAGATGCAACTAGATTCAAGCTCAGGCCTTCTTCTACAGTGGATTACCTTTTAGGGGAAATGCTTGGCCTAAATTAACTAACTCTAGCCCCCCATCACTCTTAGCCTGAACCCTAACTTTAATCTGTATTGACCAACCTTCTGCAGAAGTCGGTTAGGCACCTCAGCCCATTGCTCAGCGGCCCTCCAGTGCTTTCTTCTGCCCTCTTGCTACTGAAAAGCTTCACACTGAGATTCAGTGGGAAAGATGACCAAGTGCCACGGTCAGTTTAAGCAAAAGAAAATTACCATCCCCTGCCAGACTATCCCTCATCCACCCCTAGGGACCAGAAGTACAAGCGCTGGTGCTGCAGGCATCCAGTCTAACTCAGCTTGCCCTCCTGGGCTTGGTTGGCAGCGTTGTCTGGTCTGGAGGCAGCTAGGCATTGAGTTATTCATCTATATAGCTGTCCAGTGTGCCCAGAGAGGGGAGGGGCACCACCTAAATGAGACTAACAGCAGGGGAGAGCCAATCCTTAGCAGCAATGCTAGACTCCTCTGAGCCTGCCTAATTTGGAGTCTGCAGGAAGCCAAATATCCCTTGAGATGAATCACAATCCCTCCAGCCCTTGTCCAGCTTTTGATCCAGCTCAGGACACATTCCAGCCTATTGGCTTGTTAGAGTTTCAAAAATAAACCCATGAGACTATGAATAGGAGTCATTGCCCCATTCCTCAGAAGATTAAACTGAGGCTCAGGATATAGCCACTATCAGGCATAAAATGAGACATTATTGAGTGTTTTCTGTGTGCTACAAGCTTCACTTCAATCATTGCACTTAAATTGAAGCAAATTCTAGTACCATCTTCATGCCACATCTAAGAGGTCAGAGTCTGGGAGAGCTAGATTACTTGTGCCACGTATCAGAAAATGAAAGTCTGGACTTTGAACTCTGTGTTCTGCGTTTCCAGGTACGGTTATGCAAAGGGCATGGCAGAAAGGATGGCAGAAAGTCCTCCCAAAACAGTTCATCACAGAGATTTCCACTCCACAGTCACAGGGCAGGTAAAGAGAAGGAGGGTGATGGGCTGCTCTTCTGGATGACGTGTTCAGGGGAAGCTGCTGATCATCCGCTGCTGAGAGCTTCCCAGATGATTGGGGGTGGGTCCTGCACAAGGCTCCTTCAATTGAAAGATGCATAGGTGTTGAGTTAGTGTATATCACAGACGAGCGAAGACACTGCACTGCTGGCTTTGAAGACGAAGGAGGGCACCACGTCAAAATATTCAGGGAGACCAGAAGCTACAGGCAATTTACAGGAAGAAGCCAGAACACCCTACTGAAGCCATTACTAACTTCTGAACATCATAAGGATTCTGCTGTCACAATTGGGATTAATGTCATTGACTTAGTCACTATTCTATTGCTATGAAGAGACACTGTATTAGTCAGGGTTCTTTAGAGTCACAGAACTTATGGTAGTCTCTATGTAGTAAAGGAACTTATTGATGACTTACAGTCTATAGTCCAACTCCCAACAATCAACTCCCAGCAATGGTCGGCAGCAGCTGTGAATGGAAGTCCAAGGATCCAGCAGTTGCTCAGTCCCACAAGGCAAGCAGGCGTAGCAGAGAGAGCCTTCCTTCTTCCAATGTCCTTATGTAGGTCTCCAGCAAAAGGTGTGACCCAGATTAAAGGTGTGTGCCACCACACCTTTAATCCCAGATGACCTTGCTTGAACTCGTAGATCTTCCAATCTTAATCTTCTAGGATTCATAGCCACTATGCCACCACACCTTTAATCCCAGATGATCTTGAACCCGTAGATCTTCCTATCTTAATCTTCTGGGATTCATAGCCACTATACCTCAAGGTCTCCATGCCAAGATTGAGGTCGGAATCTCAGCCTCCAGATTAGGGCCACAGGTGAGCCTTTTAATTCTGGACTGTAGTTCATTTCAGATATAGTCAAGTTGACAACCAGGAATAGCCACTACAGACACCATCATCAAAGCAACAATTACAAAAGAAAACGTTTAATTGGAGGCTTGCTTACAGTTTGAGAAGGCTAGTCCATTATCATCACGGTGAGGAACATGGCAGGACAAATGGCAGGCATGTTGCTAGAGAAATAGATGAGTGTTATGTCCTGTTCTACAGGAGAGGTGGGGGTTGGGGGAGAGGGAGAGAGAATGGACCTAGCCTGGACTTTTGCAACCTCAAGACCTACCCCCAGTGAAACACTTCCTCTAACAAGGCCATACTTCAACAATCCTTCTAATCCTTTCAAACAGTCATAACTCATAACTCATAACTCATAACTCACAACTAAGCATCCAACTATATGAACCTTTGGGGGAAGGAGGGCTGTCATTCTTGTTCGAACCACCACTGTTGTTACCACAGGAGTGGATTAATTCTCCTGAAGGTAGAAGCATATGAAACCAAGTTCAGTCCTCTGTTGCTCCCTCACTCTGGTTCTCTCTTACCTTTCTGTCTTCTCTAATGCATGATGTCATACAAAGGACCTTGCCAGATACCAGCACCATGCTTTTAGACTTCTCAGGCCCCAGAACCACAAGACACATCAAGTTTACGTTCATTATAAATTACCTATCTTTGAGAATTCAGTTACAGAAGCAGAAGACTGGCAAAGACAGAGTCTAGTATTTTCCTAATGGAGTGACTCTTTCATTATTGCGAAATGTTCCCCAGGTCAACAGTAAATTTTTCTTTTAAGATACGTTTGTCTAACATTAAATAACCACTTCAATTTTTTATGGTCACTGATTATATAATACTTATATTATTTTACTTTCAACCTATATTGTCCTTGAACCTGAAGTTTGTCATCTGTAAATAGAAAACAAGCTACTGGAGAGATGGGTTAAGAACATTGGTTACTCTTCCAGCAGACCCAGGTTCCATTCTCAGCACCTACATGGTGGCTCACAACTGTCTGTAACTCTGATTCTAGGAGATCTAACACCCTCTTCTGGCTTCTACAGGCACCAGGCAAGCACAATGATACACAGACATACATGCAGGCAAAATTCCTATACACATGAAATTTTTTTAAATGTACAAGACAGTTTTATCTTGTTTTGTTTTTTAAATATAGACCCCATTGCTTTCAGAACATCAGTTTATGGGTCAATAGTGTAGAAAAAGGCACAAACATCTTCATGCTAGTTTAATATAATTGTCACTTCACATGCCCCTTAAAAAGAGTCTACAGTCTACCTTTGATGAACCATTGCAACAACTATTTAATTAGCTTGTATATTTGTGAATGGGAGTAAATTTCCTGAAATTGAGCCTGGCTGGATTATCCTCTGGGAACAA
Organism: Montemys delectorum; assembly: GCA_019843815.1. NCBI lineage: Eukaryota > Metazoa > Chordata > Mammalia > Rodentia > Muridae > Montemys > Montemys delectorum. The sequence goes on along the minus strand of JADRCD010211456.1, from coordinate 14,324 downwards.
AAACCTCTGTAGACATTTTCCTCTCTTGGTGACACCAGAAGCTCACAAAATCAAGTGATATTTTAAGGATCTGTTATTACGCTGAGAAGTTATCATAGCTAAACCCAAAGGGCAGGAAAATATTTTCCCCCTCTCAATCTACCCTTTAGAGAAAAAGCAGCAAAATCCATGCAAAGTGCAAGAATACAGTTCTAGTAAAGAACTGGGGCCCATGACACACCACTTACACATAGGCTAAAGGTATAAACACACGACCAGCTAAGAGCTGCATCTTAGGTTTCCTGTGTTGTGATAAAACACCACGGCCAAAGCAACTTGGGGAGGAAAGGGTCTACTTAATCTTAGAGATTGTAGTCTATCATCTGGGAAAGTCAGGGGAGGGACCTGAAGGCAGAAACTGAAGCAGAGACTGTGGAGGAGTCATGCTTCCTGGCTTGCTTCCCATTGCTCACTTCTTATACAATTCAGGATCCCCTGCCCAGAGGTGGCAGCACGCACATTAATCAAGAAAATGTCCCACAGACTTGCCTACAGGCCACTCTGGTGGAGACATTTTTTCCATTGCAGTTCCTTCCCCCAGACAACTCTAGCTCATCAAGTTGACAAAAAAGTAGCCAGTACTGTTCCCATCAGACGCACATACACCGTTGGAACACTACAAAGATTAGCACAGGCCAGGAGCAAGAATTACACACAGCTAGATAGTGAGAAAGATGTTTAGGACCAAGGCAATGGTTAGGGGGTAAAAGAAACTGGAAATGAGTAAGAACATGGATAAATCAGCTCTCCCCACTTCAACCCCAATCCCATTTGCTTATATGTAAAATGAAGTTGTAATTGGGATACTTACTCAAAGCTTGACCCCCTCACAGACACTGATCTATGAAGCTCTCTGTCTCTACAGTATAAACAAATAATGTCATAGACTTGTAATCAACAAGAGCAGCGGTTAGAACACAGCATACCCCAGTTATTCATTACTTGCATTCTGCCAGTTTCCTAAAAGGATCTGAGTAGATTCCCAACCAAGCAACCAGCTATGTTAACACTATTCTTAAAATTGGTGAAAAACCTAGAGGTAGGACTCGTCTTTTTTACTTGGTCCTTAAATTGATGGTGCCATTTATGGAAAGGGACTTTAATCATTTTGTTCAGTGTGAAAAAGTGCTTTCATATTTTGGAGGGAGCTATTCGCACTTCCCAAGAAACATTCTTGATCTGCTACTCTTTGGCAAAGTTGCAGGGAGGAGATGAGATAGTGATGAGAAGGCCTTGGATTAAATTTAGACACTGTTTCACAAGGATTTTGAGGGTTTAATTTTTCCATCGAGTGTTCAACCTGCAGGAAGAGATGACAACCCGGCCACATGATCTCAGGCAACTTCTTAAGCCCTCTGCCTTAGTTGTATCCATCAGTAGAATGAGGGTTACAATAATAATTCTTTTCAGCATTAATTTTTATTAAAACTTCTCAGTTTTAATAGCAAAGACTTACATAGCTCTGAATAGTTACTAAGTACGAATAGAAATAGCTCTGGGTGCAAAGTCTGTGGATCATGCATTATCAACTCAACCAGAAAGCACCATGCAAGGTTCCAGTGGATATAAACAACCAACAGTTCTACCCAGCTATAAGAATTATGAGCCACTGTAACAAACAGCATGGCACAGTAACCCTACGGGTGCATCAGTGACACACATACCTTGGCAGTAACCAGAAACTCTCTAATTAGATTTAAAACCTGTCCAACACTAGGAGACTCATGACTGGCACTGGAAACCTAGCCAGCTACTCAGAGCTAGTGAAATCATCAACCCACGAAATACAGAGTTGTGGAGCCTTGTCCCAACTGATACAACTATAATACAACACCTGCACCTAAGGCTCGGGTACAACAGGGGAAGATGGGAAGAAGGACACTGGGTCTCAATGCCAGAAGCTACACCAGTGAAGTCTCACCAACCCAGCAGCCTAAACATGACTGGAACAATGATGTCATGTTCCAATAGAGACGCTGATATGGGTGGGGGAATGCTCAGGAGGCCACATCTACCAGCAACTAAGGAATGCGGAGGAGACATTATCTTTCTCAGAGAGAGGTCATCCAATACTAAAAAGGTCAGCCCTGAAAACACATGCATACAAGTAACATTATACGGAGTAAGAAGGTTATATCTACGTACTTATGTAACAGCAATGAAAATGAAAAGAAAAAGGCATGAATCTGAAGTAGAGCAAGGAGGTATGAACACAGGAGGGTTTGGAAAGAGTAAAGGGAAAGGATAAATGATGTGACTGTATTATGTTATATGATTTTATTATATCTATTATATTATTATCAAAAATTTTAATTGCTTTTAGAAGCCATAAGTCCTATGTAAATAAATGTGGAGAGCTTTTGGTGCCATTTATAGCAATTTGCTGCTTATAGAAATTTGGCAAGTGCTTGTCACTGGGCTCTAGAGGAAGAAGTAGGATCAGATACGAATGTTGACATTTGAGCTAATGCAAGGATCGAGGTGAACACAGCCAAGGAATTCGTGACTTCTCTTTTGTCTTAGTAATCTTGATAAGCCCCCAGACCCAGAGACTCTGGGGACTTTGCTTACTGCCTTGTTTGATTACTACCTGGTGTGATCTCTTTGTTCTTTGCCTTGTTTAATCACTTTGTCTTTGATCTGAGAACTGACCCTATTCTGTACTAGTACTTAGAATGGTAGAAAAGCTGACTGGAAAAATTAAAGCCACTTCAGCCTCAGCACTGGCTGGAGTCATGTTATAATCTTTGTCTAATTGTCTTTTTCTTTCCAATCCTCACTTCTGTGCTCGGGACACCATTGACTGACTGAGCTGGCGTGGTCAAATAAATATTAAAATGTATACTACTAAAAAAAAAAACCTATAGTTATTGGAAGGCAAAAGACTTAATCTTCCTGCTGAGGATATTGCCTTGAATGTCTCAGAAGCCAGTGCTCTCTTCCCAAAGCAGTCTGGACCCCACTCTCATGACTCCTCCCAACTTGAAAAGCACAATTGATAAAAATGAAGGCCAAAACAGCTAGAGAGATGACCAGTGGTTAAGAGCACTTGCTCTTGCAGAGTACCTGGGTTTGGTTCCCAGCATAAACACAGTGACTTACATCATTTGTAACTCCACTTCCGGGGGATCCAACACTCTCTCCTAGACTCAGCGGACAACAAGCACATATATGGTATACATACATGCACACATACACACATGCAAAATTCATACATCTTAAAAAGAAAGGGAGAGAGAAAGAAAGAAAGAAAGAAAGAAAGAAAGAAAGAAAGAAAGAAAGAAAGAAAGAAAGAAAGAAAGAAAGGAAGAAAGGAAGGAAGAAAGAAAGAAAGGCCAGAACAGAAAATGCTGCTCTGAGCAGTCTGGCTCTGTTCGTAGTTCCACACTTGAGTTAGTTAGGAGTTTATGAAGAGTAAGTGAAAAGTTAGACACACACACACACACACATACACACACCCAGACAAAGGGAAGCTTCAGAAATCACATATGGAATCACTTTTTTAAAAACTGAAGGAAGCCGGGCGGTCGTGGTGCGTGCCTTTAATCCCAGAACTTGGGAGGCAGAGGCAGGCAGATTTCTGAGTTCGAGGCCAGCCTGGTCTACAGAGTGAGTTCAAGGACAACCAGGGCTATACAGAGAAACCCTGTCTCGAAAAACCAAAAAAAAGGTTTATAAAAAACTGAAGGAAATGTTTCCCAGCAGATGAATAGTGTGTGCACTGCTGTACTACGCAGTAAGTGCTATGCAGTAAGTGCTCCCAACTCTAGGGCTACTGGAACCAAGCACAGTGACTTTAAAGGTTTTGCAAATGGCACCCCATTCAGGCTCCATAGCCTCAGTTTCTTCAGAAAACCTTCTCTTCTAAGATCATTCTTCTCTGCCCATACTCTCTGAGCGCCAGGCCCTTCAGAAATCACATGCTTCAGATGAGCTCATTACTCCTGATGACATCTGACAGGTCCAGAGGCTGCTAGACAGCCTCTCCTTTATCCTAAATGCCGTGCTTCCATTTATGTGGCTGGAGAACAAAATTGGCTTCTGTGGAAGTTCCCATTGTGTGGACTCACTTCAACTGAACCCTCAGGCTCTCTATGGATGCTGTTGCTAAGCAACATCTCCCTCAACTCCACCCTCTGACATTCAAGGTTACTGGCATATAAGTCAGTGGCTGAACCTGAGCGGTTCAGATTGTCTGGGGTTTGTCCTCCTGCCTTGATCTATAGGAAGCAGGGAACTGGGCATGTTAACCCAAGAACAGGAGCCCACAGGGTGACTGTCCACCAGCATTGACCAGGCAGGGCCTCTGCCAGGCTCAGGGTCAACTTGGACTGTGCTGGGCGGATAAAAACTAATCTCAGGCAACCTGACATTCCTCCCCTGGTGCTTTCCTCGCCTTTTCTTGGGACCTACCTTTCAGTAATCCAGTTCTTCCCAGCCTCACGAGTCTACCCTTTGAGGGCCATATGGCTCACTGAGAAAACTGCTCAGGCTCTGAAGTAAGGGGAGAAAAGCAGGTGGAAGAATGCCATGGAGATTTTGTTTGGTGTAAATGATCAGAGAAAAAGTCTCAAATTGTTAGCAGTAGCTGATGTTGCCTAAGGGCTAGACTAGTATTAGGTAGGGGTTTGTAATTCTGCTTTGCACATTTCAGCACTGTCTAAACAAACATACAGCCAGTAAGTCACTTGAATGACTAAATGGAAGAGAGAGGGGGAGGAAGGAAGAAAGGAAGGAAGGAAGGAAGGAAGGAAGGAAGGAAGGAAGGAAGGGAGGGAGGGAGGGAGGGAGGGAGGAATGGAGGGAGGATAGAATGAAGGAAGGAAGAAAGGGAGGTAGGGAGGGAGGAATGGAGGGAGGATATAATGAAGGAAAGAAGGAAGAATGGATGGATGGATGATGGATGGATGGATGGATGGATGGATGGATGGATGGATGGAAGGAAGAAAGAGAGGAAAGAAGGATGGATGGAAGAGAGGAAGGAAGGATGAAAGAGAGGAAGGGAGAGAGGAAGGCAGAAAAGAAGGAGGGAAGGAAGGAAAGATAGAAGGAAGAAAGGGAGGGAGGGAAGGAGGGAGAGAGGAAGGAAGGTGTGGTATATGTTTTGAGGTCCAGCTGTGGTTCTTCATCCTCTGCTTCTTCCTTCTCAGGGTGCCCAGATGTTGCTGCACACCCAGCTGGAAGGATGAATCAGAGTCTAGAATGGGTAGAGTTCTGCAGGACCTCAATCTAGCTGGGATAGAGTGCTAGGAGGTGGGGGAGAGGAAAACCTGTCAGGAGAAGGTCTTCTCTACGATCTTAGTCATACAGCTCTTTTAGGCAAAGGCCTCCTCTGATGATCTTCAATGAAACAACTCTTTTAGACAACCTTAGCTTGTGCGCACACCTTTATTCAGGGTGGGTTTGAACACATGCAGTCTATTTGGGGTGAACCAGGGATATATGTGAACCTCAGAGAATGAGAAGGAGTTTTCAGGGTAAATGATCATTGGCTAGAGTTTTAAAGTTCTGTGAATGCCTTGTTTGCATGGAGAGGCATTCCAGGAATCTCAGGTGGTAGCTGGACAAGTTCTTATAGGAAGAGAGAAAGCTGAACCTGTAATCTCACCAAGGCTATGGGACATTCCCCATGTAGAGGGCATAGTGGTTTCCAGCTGGCTTCCCAAGCAAAGTCAGAGAAGGAGAAGCCCTGCTGGTCAAGGGAGCCTTCATTTTGCACCCAGCTCAGAAGGCTATCTGGAAAATGGCAGGGCCCAACAGGAAAGGAGAGAGGGAGGGAAGGAGGGAAGGAGGGAAGGAGGGAAGGAGGGAAGGAGGGA
>JADRCD010211455.1:0-18237 GCA_019843815.1 Montemys delectorum | reverse complement strand
TCAAGTATTTACATTAGGATTCACAGCAGTAGAATTACAGTTATGAGGTAGCAATGAAGGTAATTTTATGGTTGGGGGTCACCACAACATAAGGAACTGTATTAAAGGGTAATATGCTTCAGGAAAGGTTGAGAACCACTGAACTAGAGCCTTCTATACTCTGTTTTCTTTCCTCACCACTGTTTTTGACATCATGAATACTTGTTTGGCTGTTTACTCTATCTTCTACAAAGTTGAAGACTTCGTTTCAAGCCTCAGTTCTAAGAAAGGCCTGACACTTACTGGGAACTCAGGAAATATTTGTCTATTGCATAATCATAAAGATGTCCCCTTTGGAAGTCTAGAACCCAAGACTGAGGCAGAGATATTGCAGCCTCATTTGGGATACCCACCTTCTGCTTGAACTAGGAACTTCAGTGTGTCAACCAAAGACTTGTCCTCTTTTAGGAGTTCATAGGTTGCACTGGCAGAATACTGCTCCACCTCTCCTGTGGGCCTCAGCTCCAGCTCATACCTAAAGACATCACATTACATCCAGGAATACTATTAGCTCTTTGAGAGATGATAATAATATCTCTCCAACAACCCAGCCTCACACACTACAAAAATGCTATGGTTTTAACATCATCTCACACTCCTAGTGGTTCTACTTAATCTTCCCAAAAGCCCTAGGCAAGGGAAACTCCCAAGGGCAAGCATCGCTGGAGCTTTTGGATGAGTTGAAATGTTGACCCGTGCCTGTCATGCTAAGAACAAGTAGTGAGAATGGGGCTAGGGGATGAGGATGAGCCCCAAAGCATTGTGAGGTCTTTGAACACACTGGTCAGCTTTACAAAGCTTATACAATGGGTCTAGAGACCCTGAAAAGGAATGGACAGACTGGAATCTGCTGTGACCACCTCATCCATTACATGGAGAATATCAAGGAGAAACCCAAAATGTTGGCCAGAGAATCACTGTTTGAAGCTCCCAAAAGATGATGTGAACTCTTAAGGTTGGTAACATAGACCTATAATCCTTGTTTTTTTTTTCTCTTTGTTCATCCAGGTAAACAGTAAGCAGATGCTGGCTGAGCACTGAGAATCTCTCACCTTGTGTCCCCTGTCAGTGGGTAGTAAGAGGCAGACTCCGTGGAGCTGGCGTTGGAGTACGCCCCTGTGGTGCAGTAGTCCATGCCAGTGAAGAAAGGCTTGCAAGTTGACCAGGACTGCCTATTCTCAATCAGAGGTGGGATTACTTCCGTTTTGGTGGTAGAGACCAGATGCAGTGTGTTGCTGGCGAAGCATGAAAAGGTGGAGTTGTCTTTGTGTCAGAAACTGAAATGCTTATTGCTGAATCTCACCAGACACATGTCCCACCCTCTACCTCTCTCTTTTGTTCAAACTTACCTCATGTTATTTGGTTTACTGAGAAGCAATTATGAGTTCAAAGAGCATTAACCAAATGATTGTTAAGGACTCTCAGGTTTCAGATGTAACACTGGCTTCTTTGTCTACATTACCTTTCATCCCTCCACTTCAGGTCTGGATTCCCAGTTTACATTGGAAAGAGAAGCTTGGAAAGAGTGGTCAGAGACAGGTGGACAAGTGGGAACTCTGCCTCTTTCACTTGCAGGGTTTCTTACATTTTGAGTTCTTTCTACTAGCACACAAATGCTCAAGTGTTGGCACCTGTGCACTGAACACCCTGACCCCCCTACTACGTATTTATTTCTTTCCTTCATAGCCCTATTTTGTCTCCTTCACAACCAAGAGACTTTTCTCCTTTCAGTGTTCTCTCCAAACACCTTAACACATTACACTGACTCTCCCTCCTTATGCTCCTGTAAATGCTTGCCAATCCCTCCCGTGCTCTTTAATCCAATGGTACTGTGTGTGTGTGTTCTTTAACTTCCTTTACCCCTTGGAAGTGTTTTATAGAAATGCTCACTCATATCCAGGTTAAGATACTAGAGTTCAACCTCTTTAAACTTTGTGACACTTTAGATGTTCTTTAAAAATAAAATAAAATAAAAAAGAACCAATTTTTCCCATGCTCTAGTTTCTTTTTGGAATATGTGCTTTCTTCAGGATCTCCATCCCTACTTTTGGTGGTGTTGACAGCCAAGCTTTCCTGATGTGCCAGTGACAATCTGTTTAGGGTATGTCTACTTTGTATCCTCAGCACTGTTTAATTATTTAACTCCATCACCATTTCACATGTTTATATTGTCTGTGTTCTGGACTGAGTTTCTTAATTCTTGTCCTATACAAACTGTTGTTTGGTCTTTCTTCTCTGTGATTATCTCTTTACTGGGCTCAGACCTATAGGTCCATTTGCTGACTAGGAGTTTAAATTACTTGTTTCACAGTAGAAATCCATCATCTCACTTCAAGCTCTCTCTCTCTCTCTCTCTCTCTCTCTCTCTCTCTCTCTCTCTCTCTCTCTCTCTCTCTCTCTCTCTCTCTCCCTGCTTCCCTTTCTCCCTTTCCCCACTCTCTCTCCCTCTGTCCCTGTGTTTCCTATTTCAATGAAGGCCCCATCACTTCCCTCTTTTCATTCTCTTTACCCCATAAGTAGTCAATTGTCAAACACTTAGTTTTCTACTTCCTCACAATTTCTAGAGCGTAACTTCTATCTTTCCCATAAATATTCCTCTAATATGAACTCCTGTCTCCTTTCAGTCCTAACTTTAATAGCTCTCCAGTTCTATTTCCCTTTTACCTTTTTTGCTCCCCAGAAACACTAGCCCATCCTAACTATACCCCTCAATTCCTTTGGCCTCAGAAGAGTCTACACTCTTTCCAAGGACTTAGAAGACTAGTCATGATGCATGATGAACAACCCTTTCCCACTATAGCTTTCCTATGCTTCCTGTGTTCTTTACTAACTCAACTCATTTTCTTTATCTTTGGGGCCATTACAAATACCGTACTCCTTGCATGGACACACACTCCTTTCTCCTTTGACATAGGCCTTTAGAAAGTCTGACTCCTAAAGGCTTCATGATCTATGATTTCACAGTATACTACTCTTTCTCTCAGCCAGCCCATGACTCATTACTGCCGTTTCTTTAATTGCATGCCTTCCTTATAGAATTAAAATCTAGAGGATCAGGGTCCTTGTGCATCTCCTTCAACAAGATTGATATAAATTAGGCAATTGAGTGTTATTTCTAAGCAAGGTAACAGATGTGTTGAGGATATCATTCAAAGTGGAACTCTTAATGTAAGGTTGGATCTCCTAATCATGTGATTATGAAATTAAACAGAACTCCATAGCCACATAGCTACTGACTAACCAGCAGATGCTAAGAGTGATGAAGAGAGGCATAAAAACCTTTAGTTTTTATGTGCAATGTAGAGTCAAAGACAATCTTCTACCATTTTCCAGGAACTTGTGTTACCCAATTGTTGTCTAGCCTGGCTAACTCCTGCAGATCCACACCCAATTCTTTCTTTTCAACAGGCCAGATAGACCTTGGTTACAGAATTACCTGCCACTGAACAGCTTGATTGGCCTCCTTGGAGAAGGAATGATGACCTTCAGTTGCCCAGCCTTCAGGGCCACTCGAGCCTCCAGGCCCGACTCGTGGAAGAAGTTGGTGTTCATCTGGACACTGCTCTTAGCGAAGTCTGGGATGATGATGCCCATATTTGTCACAAACTCCAAGGACACAGAGGGCTTTGCCACTAGCTCTGCCTGAATCTGGAAGTCAAAAGGTGACCTGTTCAGTTTCATGCAGTGCCTCAGAACCCTGGCTGACAGCTCAACCCCTCTTTCTGAACCCTAGCAAATGCCTCTGCTAATTCTTACCACAAGGACCACAACTGTGCTTTTGGAAGAAAAGCTGAAACACTCATTTTCCCCAGAGCCAGGGTGCATTTCCCAGGACTAGGGAGAGCCTGAACTAACTTTAAGCACTCTGGGATATAAAGATAACTAGGGTCTTCATTCATTGAGAGAACAGCTGGTTTCTCTTTCCATTATGGCATCTCAAGTAGAGATGTTGAGAGATAATATATGCTAGTAGAATCCTAAAATTCCTCATAAAAAATTAGCAAGAAGATTGCGATCATAATGCTCTTTGCCTTGAAGTGGAGCATGTCTTACACATGTGTACAAGAATCCCACCCTGAAGGAAAAGAAACAGTCATTGATTTGATTGAGATGAATACAGAGTCTTACATTGGCTAATTCCAGTCTCACACCAGCCTTGATCCCTGGGGTGAGGACTCCAGACGAGGACACTTGAAGCTGTAGCCCAGCTCCAGTGGGGAGTTCAAAGGCATTCTCCATGAAGATGTAGTGGAGAAACAAGTCATTCTTTGACCCTTCTCTGATGGCCTGTACAACCTGAAATCCAACAAGAGACAACAATTTGCCGTAAGCTGGATGTGGGTGAGTGGTGTTAAATGTGGTTTCCTAAATGCCACACAGCAACGCCTCTTTATTTAGAAAGGGGGGGGGGAACTAGTACATTTTGATTACCTGGAGGATCCACTGAATGTAAGTTTATGGTAAAAGCAGTTTCTCTGGCTTGAATGTCATGTCATTTGAAACTGCTGATTTAGAGGTCCCTAGATGAGCCTCACAGCTTTATGAACTTTAAGTATGATGTATGACATTATTTTCCTCTTGTAAAAATTTGATTGCAAATGAGATTTCACCAGAAGTGCATTATATTATGGTAAAGTCAACTGTGGGAAAGTTAGTGGCTAATATACGTCAAATCGCGCTTTATTTTATACAACACTTCCACAAAAGAACTTGAGTTATTTTTCTTTCTTCCTTTCAAAGTGCATGAGATGCAACCCAGGCTTTTCAATGCTAGGTGACCTCTGCGTTGCTGAGTTAACACCCTCAGGTCTTGAGACTTCTGTTCTTAAAGCCAACATGATTATTTATCTGATCATAGGGAACATATTTGTATCCTCCCCCCTCTTTATGTTAAACTTATATAACGTAAATATAACAGAAATGTCAGTAGTGGGTTACAGTTGCTAAAAACTTTATTTCATAATTATTGCATCGTTTCAATATTTGAAAAAGCTGCCAGCCTAGGTGGAGGAAGGTATGCTGAAAGTTGTTTTCTAATCAAAATAAAAGATCAAACTAATATGCTTGAAAGATACAACTATTACGGTGGCATTGTTTCCAAATGGTACCAGGTTTTTAGATATAAGAATCTTTATCATCTTCTTAAGTAGAGTTTTGTGCATATAGGGTGTGTTTGACAGGTTAGCTGACCAATGAGCTTCCAGAATCTGCCTGTCTCTTACCTCAGCACTTGAACCATTATGGGAATGACTGTGCTGGGCTTTTATGAGAGTGTTGGAGATCCAACCCCAGGCCCTCATGCTTACATAGCAACCCCTTTTTCCCATTGAGCCACCTCCTCAGCCAGTTTACCTTTTAAGAATGTATGTTTATATATATGCTTGTTTACATGTGTGCATATGTTTGTGGGTGTCCACGTACATGCATGTGTATGTATATATGTGTATGTAGCCCATATCAACCTCCGATGTTATTCCTCAGGATACTGTTCACCTTTGGTTTTGGATACTGTATCTCTCAGCTTGACTTGGAACTTGCTGACTTGGCTAAGCCCGTCTGCCATTGAGTGCCAAGGATCTGCCTGTGTCTGCCTTCCAAGTGCTTAAATTATCAGAATATGTCACCGCCATATGCTTTTTAAATGTAGTTTCTGGGGTCCAAACCCAGGTCAGTCTTCCAATCAAGTCAAACTTTATTCATGAGTGTCCTTTGTAGCCCTCAAAAATCCTCTTTACTGAAATTTGGGGCAAACTTGTACTTTGAAGGATATACAAACACTTTCTTAGGTTTGTGAGGCTGGGGGAATCTAAGAAGAACACAGCTCAGACAAGACCTGGGTCACTTACCATCTGGGGGATTCCCTGCAAAGTTTGTGCACCATTCAGCAGCAGCTTCCCTAGGACTTGGAGGTCTTGGAGCCTGACAAAGCCAAGCTCTTTTCCTAGGATGCGGAGATAGGCCCTGGCTTCAGGAATTTCTTTAGATTTCAGATCTTTGATCAACTTGTCCACAATGGGCATGAGTCCATTCACCATATCCTAGGATTTTAGTAACAAAATATCTAATGAGATATCAGTTCTGCTCAACACTTACAGATTCCTCAGGCCAGTCTACCTGACACAGCTGTGGTGTACTCAAACTCGAGGCTTCACTGCAAGTGTGATCAAATATACAGGTTAGGTACAAGAACTGGACACCACCTTTTAGTGAAGGAGACCTTTTCTAAACAGAGATGAAGAATCACAAGCACGTGTCAGGGATAGGAGTGTCTTCAAAGCAATGCTTGACTTGAAGGATAGTCAGGGGAACTGCTGTTGTGAATCCGAACTCTTGTCTGACATGGCACACTCTTAATTGTTCACTGGAGTGCCTCTAGTTGACCTTGTCCCCACTAAATTTCCAAGAGGCCCTTGTGTGTAGAGGACACTGGATCTTTCTTAGTCCCACAAAAGTGTCTAAAATATAGCCACAGTCACTATTTCAGGTAGATAGAATGTTCATGGCTTCTAGGCATAGAGATGAATGTCTGGCAGTGAAACTCAAAGCTCCACTTTTTTTTTTTTTAAAAGGACATTTAACAAACATATACCTGTTCATGCTTGTCATCCTTAGTATAGCCAAAGTGGTCCACCAAGACCTTGGAGACACGATCTGGAACTCGACCATTGACCCAATACAAAGCCTTGCTGACACTGTCTGGGAAGAATCCTTGCTTACCAAAAAGAGCTTCCAGTGTTGGCTCAAAGCCTTTTCCTTCTAAACCAACCTGAGAAAGAAAACCAGGCAAAATGCACCATTAGGATTTTGGTTGTGTAGCATCTCCTGTCTCCCCTTCCCAGACACTTAAACTCATGTCATTAAACAGGCAGCAGATGAACATGGCAGAAACACTTGATGGAAGTTGCTTACTTAAGTCTCACTAGACTCCTGAAAGGTAGCACTCTTCTAGCTTTACCTAGAAGACAGTGCTAAGGACCAGAGAGGATAAATAATTAAGGATTTAGAGTTGGGAGTAGATTTAGGATTTGATGAGGGGAGGAATCATGTATGTAGCTTAGTGGAGAGCGCATGTATTTTCTAGGGTTGGGGTTCCAGGGACTGCTCTGAAACATCTTTGACTCTATATAGTCTAAGGACTCATGCTTCAGATGACCCCTAGTGGAGACAGATGGTGTTGAACAGAAATGGGCAAACTACACTGAGCTCCTTCAGACACACATACCTCAAAGAGATCAAGTGAAGCAAGTCCAAAGACTGTGAGGGTTGTTTTCAGCATGCTTTCTTTGGGAAGATAACTGCTTGGATCAAATATAAGATTCCCTTCTATTTTGGCCGAGACTGGGTCAAACGACGGGAGAGAAGCAGATTTGGAAATTTGATAGTTTCGGGAAAATTTTCTGAAGTCCATGATCGTTGGAAGTTGAGAATCCTTCAGAGCACCTTTGATCAAATTTTTCAGACTAAATGAAAAGAAAGAATACACTCTGAGTCAGAACCCTGTGTCACTTGTCTATTGTCACCTCATATCCCAAGCATATATGAAGTTCTAATGGCAGCTAAAGGTATACGGACTTATATAGCTCAAAACTTTGGCTCAAGGTCTGTGCACATTCACTTTAAGTGTTCCTGAAGACAGGCAGTGCCAGAATGGGGGAATTGGTGTCCCAGCCCAGTGGCTGATGGGGGAAAATGGCTCTCACTTACTCTTGGACATACAGTTCTTCTGAGTTCAAGATGTTGGCAATGTGAGATGCCACGAAGTTCTTCACCTGTTCACTCTGTTCCCATTGGAGAAGTTGGACAATTTTGTTAATATCTGATGAGGATGGGCCCTTCATCAGCAAGAGATATGCAGCCAGTCTCTTCTCCACTGGAGTGACACCATTCACAAATGTATCAAAAAGGATCGTTCGGACCTGCAGCAGAAGGGAATATTGAGATCGCTCTCTTTTGGTCAAGGCAGAAGATGGGTGGTGGCTTGTCTTTCTAAAATGGCTGCAAATGCTGATACCTAGTCTTCTTCAGTGTTCCCCAGGATGACCAGCCCAAGTAATGGTCCCCAGAAGATTTGTATATAATACATGCTGATCTCAGTTGCATTACAGCACACAGGCCTGCCACTTAAGAGAGATTTGTCTTAATGTAGATTTTTTCTAATTATCTAGTTATTAGACAGTTAGATTTATTGTCTAAATGAGATTATTTTAATAAGGAAAAAGATGGAAAATGATAATAAGTTTGGATAAGATGGTTTTCAATGCTCTGGAATTTTTACCACCTAAGGTAAAATCAAATTCTCTATTGAATTTGATTAGGTAGTATCAATGTTTTCCTAAGATGAGATGATGATCAGTTTGTAGTAGGATAGCACGTAGCAAAAAAAAATGCATTCTACTTCATGGATTGGCTACAAAGTAGTGTGTCTTTCATGTCCATATAGTATTAGGATGTGAATGGGTTTATTGAAACCAACACATAGATTATGGTACTGGGAAACCCAGTTGGTGAGACAGATAAGAGTTTGTTTTTACACTTACTGAATCTTGTTGATCAGCATTAACTTTTACTTTTAGAACTACACTGTGAACTTTACCTCATCTCCTAGTTCCATCTTCCTCAGGGCCTGGATAGCAGCTTTCTGAATCAGCAGAGATGGTTTTGTACTTCTCACACAGTTTAGGACTGAGGACTTGAGGGCTGGCATTACTTGTTCCATGGTTCTGCCCATATTTCCAATGACCTTCATTGAAGAAATGAGACAAGAGCTCATCATGGTGCAGAAATAAGCGCTTCCCAGAATGGACATTTTTGAAATGATGAAAATAATGCAAAATATGGAAACAATACCCTCAGAATCAAGAAGGTGTGGTCTTCATCCCCCGTGCATTCATTGTCAATCTGTTTTGACAGATAACCAGCAATATCTTGCAGAACTGGGCTCCTTGAATGGTCCACATCAAAATAGCTACCAGGTTAAAGAGAATGAGAGGCATAGTTAAACCTTTCTTAAAATCCAATTCTAATTCTTGCTAATTCTTATTTCAACTGGTCTCTCTCTAATTGAGCAATAGAAAAATGGAAGAAAGAGCTAGGATTTGAAGGTGGAGAAAGTGCCAGCAGGAAGCAGAGATTTGAGGCTTCCTTTGCTCTCAGGACAAGAGATGTAAGGTTGAGCAAGGCAAGGCAGAGTCTCACCTGTTAACCACGTGGCTCAGTGCATACAGGGTAGCTCGGCTCTGCTGCTCCTTGGCAGTGTTAAAGATCTCCTGCAACCTCTGTGTTGAGGGATTTGGGATCAGAGCCATCAGGTAGGTGACAATATCAAGCAGGAGAGGGTGAGCCTTCTCTGTTTTCAGCCACTGGAGGATGTGAGTATAGCACTGTGGCTGTCCACACTGAACCAAGGCTTGTAAAGTGATGGGGCTGAGAAGAGATGTGTAGAGAGAGTTACACAGAGGACTCTCACGACAAATCTACTATCCCCAGCACCTGGCATATTCTCTGCCAGGAGAGTACTCACACAACCTTTTTCACTACCCAGAGCTAACCATCTTTCACACTATCGCTTGGAGTCCAGCGATCATGATGACTTCCTCCACGACGTCTTCCCTAGGGATGTTACCCCTACAGAAACATCGTGGAGGGAAGCCAAGGGACCCCCAGGCCTGAAGCCAATGAGGACTGTTATCATTGTCTCTTTGTGGTGACGTAGACTGCCTCAGCAGCGTAAGCACGGGCCATTTTTGGCCTCAGTCCCTCCTGTGAAACTTCTTAACGCATAGAACATGTATCATCTGCACAGCAAGTGGAGAAACTGTACTGTTTTGTTTATCTGAGCTTTCTTTCTGCTAGCCGTAAAGGTTCAATGGAGGCCCTTATGGTGCTCACAATGGAATTAGGAATTAGAAGACACCCATTTAAAAATGTGATAACCACACAGTACTCTTGGATGTTAGCACACAGATACATGTGTGCCTTCAAGGCTGCGTGTGTCTTGCTTACAAAACTCTAAGCAACTTAGATGACAGTTCTCCAGATAGATATCTATATCAGCCAATGAACTGGTTATGTGAGTTGACAATTAACTAGTTCCCAAGATTCTTGGGCTAAAGATTCTGCAGCTTTCACGGGTTGGTTGATAACTTGATTTATAACCTTTAAAGACCTACCTGGACACTTCGATCAGTTGTGGCAAGAGGGATGTGATTGCCTCACCAGTGAGGCCTCTCAGCTCGGTAACCAGTCTATTGAAGAGATTTGCTCTCTGAGCATTCTGCTCTGAGATGGACAATTTTTTCAGTTCTTGAAGGGTCTTCAAAACAGCATCAGCCTGCTTTGGGGGTGATGTGGACTTGGTGCTCTCAAAGGCCAGGCCCACCCGGCTGGTACCTGGAAGAAGAGAAGTGTCAAGGTAGTTTTACTTCTGTATGTAGCTCAATGTCATTGTTGACTGGAAACTGGAAATGGCATAGATATCAGCAGAAGGAAAAAGAAAAGACAATGACTATGTTATCAACTCTTATTAGACATCAGACTCTGAGCTGGATATTTTCATTCACTCATCATTGTCTTTTGGAGGGGGAATGTTTTACAACTTAAAGAGAGGAGAAGGGAAATAAGGTGAGCAGCATAATTTGATAATTCTTCCGAAAATCTCATTTCTTTATTTATCTGTATCTCTGTGTGGATTTGTGTGCATAAATGCAGGTACCTACAAAGGGCAAAACAGGATGTCAATCCCTTTAAGTTGGAGTTTTGGGAACTTGTGAGCCACCCAGTGGGAGTTCTAGGAACTGCATTCAGGTCTTCTGGAACAGCAGCATGATGAGCCACCTCTTTTGTCCTATTACTTTGAGAATTCTTACCCAAGAACTCTCTAGGTGTGTGAGGTCAACCTGGAGTTGAATCCAAGCTTGTGTGAATCTGGTATCAGATCATTCTGTGCTATACAGAATGGCTCGTAGGCTCTGCTGTTGCCATGGCAACACCAAGGTTAAACTCAATGGTCCTCACATATCAGTTTTTCAACTAGGAGCCTATGGAGAGGGGACACTCTCCTGTAGCCCCATTAGCTCATGGAAATGAGCTATAGTGTTGACTTTGACTAGACTTAGGCATTCCGTCGTCTATGACCAAGACTACCTCGTTAAGCCTTACTGTGTGTCATTTCCTTCTACAGTAGTGGTTCTCAACCTTCCTAATGCTGTGATCCTATAACAATTTCTCATGTTGTAGGGACCCCCAACAATAAAATTATTTTTCATTGCTACTTCATAATTGCATTTTTGTTAGTTATGAATCATAACGTAAATGTCTGGGTTCTTGAGGGTCTTAGGTGACTCCTGTGAAAGGGACATTTGACCCCAAAGGAGTATTGACCCACAGGTTGAGAATCACTGGTCTATGGGACAGAAATATAAGCATGTGTCTCCACCCTCTGAACTCACAGGATCTACCAACCAAGAAAACAATAAAATAATGCACAAGTCCAAGTTTTGCCACACCAACATACAAAGCATTGCTGGCCTGGGTTTAGGCTAAAATTCTTTAAAGTTCTTTTTAGCTCTAAAGATCAGTTCCTTAGATTACTACCTGGCTTGACCCTGAAGTTTATTTTCTGCTGGCTCCATATCATCTGGAAGGGGTCTGAGTCTTATGAATGTATGATGTTGTAAGCGCTACCAGAGTGATCACATTCAACTCCAGTTTCTTACTCATAAACTACCAGGCAGGTGGATTTTGCCTCCCTTCCCTTTGTCCCACAATCCCTTGGCATCTTCTGAAATGCTCTCTCGATAGTTGTAGTCCAGTGGCCAGAACACCAGAGTCCACATCACTTATTGGTCTGCAGGCATTTAACAGGGAACACACTAAGAGCTTAGCCAGGGATGACACCCTGTGGGTAGATTTCATGGTATCCAGGGCACATAAAGTCTTACCTTCACTGAAGAAGCGACTGTTGATCTTAGGTGTGTCTTCAAGACTCAGTTTCTGTGTAACATGTGTCATGATCCCATACTTATTCCTGGTAACACAGGAAGTACATTACATCATAGGTGACCAGTTCTTGAGACAATGCTATTCTTTTCAAGTTGAAAGGTGTCCATCTATTCCTCTGTCCCTATTCTTTCCATGTTTCAAAGGATGCTGAAATTCATTCATCTCGAAGTGCCAATGGGTGGTGCCCACCACTTCCTGCTCACACTAATTATTCTTTATTATACTTTACATCAATCTAGAATTCCCAGAGGGTTGGGACTATATCCCAGCCTTAAAACTCTTTTATAACTCCCACAGCACAGTCTCATGGACATAGCAATTCTCTAATGAATGTTAATTGAATGTCAGTTTTTAACATGGATTTGGATATATAAGTCTCCATTGGAAAATCCCAAATCCTTCATGAAGCTCTTTTAAACTAGGGCATCATGTGACGAACAATTCATATTCTTTTTCTGGATCTATAAGCCCTTAAGGTCTGAGTCTGAGATACCTTTTGTTGGTATCAAATTGTCCCATGTCCTTGAGACCTTTCTGGCAAATTCCCTATGGTCTTAAAAGCAGGAAAGAGAGAACAGCCTCTGCCTTGTAACTTCCACAGCTTCCTCTAAGCCCATCCTAGTCTGGAACTGGGCACTCAGGCGATATACAGCTCCACAATCCCATTAAATGATGGGCATTGGAAGCGGTAGGTAACCTACTTGTAGGAGAAAGGCAGGAAAAGATGCTGCTCATTGCAGACAGCTTCAGAAACATGCTTCCTCTTGGGATCCAGGGTGTACTGGCAAGACTGGCTGCTGCTGATAAGAGTGGACAAGGGGTGGACCTGTGCACAAGATCAGAGGAAAGCATTTTGATTAGTCCCTGGGATTTCAAGCTGACTCTTCTGCCGTAGGGCATTGTCTTCAAGGAAATAGATGGTAGAAGTCTGCAGCCCTAGTGAACTCAGTGAAAGGAAAAGAACTCCACAACTGACATTAGCTAAGGGGACATAAGACAGCACACTCAAGGATGCAGCTCCATCCCAGTGCAGTGTCCATCACGTATAATGTGTACCTTGCATCCTACATTATCTCCCATGCACATGTACACCATTTATCTAAGCTTTTAGTTTTTCAGTTTTCTTCCACATCTTCTATGACTCTGCCCAGTGCAAGGAGAATGGTAGGTGCTTGATTTTTCCTGGTCAGACTCAAGGCTGCTTCTCTGCATAACTCAGTTCTTTTACCAACTATAGTATGTTCCTTACTGGTAGATGCATAAACTTTGTTGCCATGTTAGTCTGAAAGCACCTTGAGGGGAGGCTGCCCATGGTTCACTTGATTCCCTCTTTCATTTCCTCCTTCCTTCTCTGTCTTCCTCTCTCCCTTAGTTCTATCCCGAGTAAGGATGAATTCAGAGCAGATTCCAAGCCAGCATATTGGTCTTGTCTAACTCTGATCCTGATTGGTCATCAGACCATCTCTTTCTAGATTCAAGGACAATGTCCAGGAAGATTGGCAAGGATGGCAGGAATTGTTCAGTAGTTCACGTTGACTGAGACAACCTGTAACTTATGTCCTGGGATGTGTTACAGGGACTGGGCAAACTCTAGTAACATGTACCATAGGACCCTGTGTAGCAGCATATGGCGGCTGTGGAAGGGGTACTTAGGCAGGACCTAGAGGCTTAGCTCTTCTTGGGATGGGAGAACAGGAAGCTGAGACACATTCATGCCACTTCATGGCCTGAAGGAAATGAAAGAACATAGGCCTCATAAGTTCTGTAGAGGCTACTCTCCCAGGACAACCAACTCTTGTCTTAAGTGACAGACCCATGAGGGAAGAGAAGTGACAGGTATATCATCTCAGGGTTACACAGGCAGATGGCTGGTGCTGTGACAGAAGGAGAGCAGGAAAGACCAAGCTCTGCAGTGGGAGTCCAGAACCCAGATTCAGTCCTGCAATAATTTCTAGCAGCTCGCCAGCCTTGGCAGTCCTCATTTCTGGTTTTCAGGGTCTCACTAAAGTCTATGTAATGAATAAGCTGGGCAGGCTCTTCTCTGAGATTCCTACTAGGTAGAACATTTCAGAATTTTCCTAAGAAGGCTGCCTGTGGGTGTGTATGATGGTGTGTTGTGAGACTCACCAGGCCTTTGATGAGAGCAAGAGGGCTGACAATTGTGCTGGTGGGCTGGAAGCCATCACACTGCTGCAGGTTTCTCTCTGTGGACATTTCTGTTGCCACGGTTCCCTTTCTTGAATTCACGGTAACCTGAGTTGAGCAATTTCCATACACAGTATCCTGTGGGAACCAAATACATGGTCAGGTACACTCAGTGTGGGAAAACAACTCCAGGTGCTTGAGAGGGGCTCAGACATCTGGTTATAGAGGCAGGAAGGATATGGATTGAGGGAGTTTTCTTTGCTCCCAGGCAGAGGGTAGCATTTCTGTGCCTGGCTAACTAATATTGGGGGGAGCAGACCCACGAGGGTTGGTCCTAAGAGCAGGGCCAGGTAGGATAAGTCTCTCAATGGTCCAATCATAGTGGAGTTGGGAGCTTAGAGCATAGTCAGAGCTCAGAAATTTTCTTGTGCTTGAAGTACATTGAATTCTCCTTGAGGTTGACTTGAAATACAACATATTCTAAATCTTCTTGGTGTCTACAATACACAAGGCTTTCCTGTGTTATGACATGGGCACAAGAAACAAACCTGGATCAGAGCTAGTGGAGTAGATAAAAGTCCCAGGAAAAGCTTTAAAATTAGATCCAATACCATCAAAATGTTAAAGATAGTGTATCAGTAAGCTTCGGGGAGATGGCAACTATGATCATAGCAATCTAGGGTACTCATAGCCATCTAGGGTTCCCCATGTAACTGCTTTACATCTCATCAACAGACAGTGTATTTTATCTAAGCTGAGGCTGGCCTCTGATGTGGGAAGAGGACTTTGAAAAGGCCCTGTCATCAACTTTGAAGAGTCTCACCAGGGGTAACACTTGTTTGTCCTCTTCTGTCTCTGGGGGAACCAGAAGAGCAGAGATGATGCCCCTCTTGATGTTCAGGATATATTTAGGTTCATCCTTGTCAGGATAAAGAACAATTTGTTTCCCTTCAGGGACGGCCAGTTTGAGTTCGTACCTGTCCAGGAGAAAGGCGTCACAGGTTCACAAAAAGCATTCTTCCACTGCCGTCCCACAGAGGGAGCCAGAGACCTGGGGAGCTCCTCTGTGGTTCTTTGGATGGATTTTCTTTATGCACATGTTCCCCTTCCTATACATTCCCCCAAAGTCTTCAAATAAGGGTCAGTTTTCGCTTTCTGTTTTCTTGCCTTTTTTGTCTTGGCTCATCCCCTCACCCTCATCTCTGTTCCCCATGTCTTCTTCCAGTCTCACTGTTTCTATGGACAACCCTATGTGTCCTTCCACATCAGCACCTGTTCATATGATTCCATACTGACTTAGGAGGGTATACACACAGAGATTTTGCTATGTTTTACAGAAATGACGCTGAACTATGCGTGTTTTCTTCATCTTGATTTCCTTATTTAAGTATATTCTGGGAAGATCTGAATCACTTGATGTAGCTCCAACTAGAGTCTTTACTAAAATCTGTACAGCATTCCATCCTTTGGCTATATACGGTTCCTTAAGCATTGCACCATTTGGGAGCACTGCCATTCTCTTTTTCTGGATTTCTTTTGTGCTCATGCAGATGATATTGAAATAAACATCCATATACATCTATTTTCACACATGACTGCTTTTATTTAGATGGGCCAGAGTTGCAGAGATGAGAACTGTTATGTCAAAGTATAAATATTATCAACCGGACTTGGTATTTTGCCCCCTGGCTTTCATTTCTACTATTAGTGTATGAGAATATACTATTCTTCCCTGTAGCAATGGGTACCATCTCAACGTCTGTAACTTAATGGGTGTGGGGTGAGAAATCCTCTCCTAGTACATTATTTGCATTTCTCCACTAGCAGGAAATCCGAGCTTCTCTTAGTACAGTTGTCAGACTTTCACTTTTTAATTCGGTCTCAGGCCAAGATAGAAGTTCAGGTTAATTTTGATCTTAGGGGTTGCCTTCCTCTTTGGGATTGCTTGAGCTGCCAAGGGCCTGGCTGTACCTGCTCTGGTTAAGTTCACAGGGGAAGAGGACCAGGTTTATCTCTCATAGCTCTGGACCTCTCAGAATATTCTAGACACAGCAGTGCAATCCTGGCAAGTCTTTGTGGTCAAGAGGAGGAGTCTCTTGTGTTGATAGCTGAGAAAGGACCAGAGAATAACTGTCACTCTCTCCTGCCACCACAGCTTTCCCCTCATCTAAGTCTCTAATAAAGTAAGATGTTTTGACAGAAGACAGGAACATTTTTGCCTGTTTCTCAGGGAAAGGACTAGGTTTTGACAGTTAGCAAATCTAAAAAAAAAAAAAAAAAAAAAATGCGAAGGAAGATATCCCGTACTACCATGTTAACATCCCTGCGTCTGCCTGTACTCCATACACTTAAGGCTTCCTAATCTAAGTGGTGTAAGGCAAGGGTGGTGTTGAAAATGCTTGAAGATTGTACTGCACTGTCACTGATGTGTTGGGAGAGATGTCAGCTATAAATGGCAGCACTGGTGTCCAGTGCACAGTGGCTGCATAGCAGTCATGGGTAGGCGACTGCTAAGGGTCCTGCTTGCCCTTTGCCCTGTGTTGAACGGACACCACACTCTCAAAAACACACGGGTCCACACAGCCTTTATGATCTCAGAGCAGCAACTGCTGCCTGATCTACTCTGAAGACCCCCGGGCATCCTCCTCGTTCGATTCTATAAACAAGATCTCGCTTGTTTAAACAAACCATCTCAGCTTTATAGTCTCAAAAGTGCTTCAACCAGGAGATCTGTTAGAAGAACAATTTAAATGATAATCAAGGGAACTTAAGTAGAGGAGAGTCAATAATACTTCCCTCTTTTAGATAGATGTGAAAACTTCACAGCATCCTGATCTATGGTGGGCACTGAATACAAATGTTAGAACTCAAAGGCTTGCCTGACGTGAATGTACACACTCGTATCTCCAAGGACCCATGCATTTGCGCATATACCAAGGTCAACTCCTGTATTGTTCACAAAGCTCAGATACTTAAAAGACATAAACCCTGCACCTTACCTGGACATGGCAGTTGCAAACTCTTCAGAAGTCTTGGTTTTCTTCATCAACGCCTTGCCCTCAGGGTTGAAGCCATACACCTCTTTAAGGGTACACTGGCTGGTCCTCATGATGAAACTGCAGACTTGGGGGACCTCCAGCTCTACCTGAGAATGAAAAGTAATAATCCGTTGAGGTCTTCCATCCAGAATAGGAGCTATTCCTGCAGCCCAGTCTCCAATCAAGACATTGAGGGAAAAGTATTTGGGAACATGGTCATGGAGCCTCCAGAACCACCGGCTCTGAACACATCTCATGCATCCCTGTGCTTCAGCTTAGCTTTCCTCTTCCTATGTTAAGGAGTCTATGTTCGCCCCTGTGCATGGAAAGGTGAACGTCCTTGTATTGGCTTTAAATTTATTCGCTTTACACGTAAAGAATTTGAGGTGATTGTTTAGCAGAAATGCAGACTGGAGCGAGACTTAAGAAAACAAAATGAAGCAAACAAAAATAAAAAGGAAGCAGGAAGAGCAAACGTTTTCCTGACATCATTTCCCCAAACTGAGTCTGGTGAAAGCGCCATACGTGGGCAGAATTGAAACAGACCGTTGGTTGTTGTCTGGAACCATTTAAGAACATTGCAGTGTGATGGAGAAGCTCCATGTTTGTGCTGTCTGATCTAATGTAGCAGCGTGAGCCACGGTTGGATGTTGGCTACATTGAAATATGGCTAATGAGAACAAAAGTTGCATTTATTCAACTTAAATGTCCACAGGTGGCCAATGCCCACTGCGTTTGACTGTACAGATCCCGAGAGGGAAGAGGGTAACTTAGCAAAATAGACATCTCTTCCCTACACAGACCTCAATAGCAGCCCTTGGCTATGCTTTAGGAGGACAGACAGGAGCCTAACAAGTCTCTTGAGAAGTAGAAGATCATTTGAACAAACCAGGTGTTTAAATGTGTCTCCATATTATGCTTGACACCATAAATGCTGCATGCCCAGCATTCTCCTACGAGGACCACCTTCTTTTTTGTACTCACTGGATCTCTCTCATGGTCAGATCTATAGGCC
>JADRCD010211454.1:13993-28456 GCA_019843815.1 Montemys delectorum | reverse complement strand
TGTGTGTGTGTGTGTGTGTGTGTGTGTGTGTGTGTGTGTGTATTTCTGTGTGTCTATGCATGAAATCCTTCAGAGAAAGTAAAGGACTAATCATTTTACTTCAAACATGATTACAAGATCATAGTGCCTCATGAACAGATGCAAAGACAAAAGAAAAATTTATGAATATGAAAACAATCACATTGTGACTTATACCTATAGTAGGTCATTTGGTTGAAATATTCTGTTTCTAAGACAGACTTAGACCCTCTCATGACTTGTTACCACAGTCAATAAAGTTTTAGCTTAAGTGTTCAGAGGATGGTAATGTAATTGAAAATGTGTTTGATAAGAATTCCCTTGACACAGAGTAGACTGAAGAGAAACTCTTAACAATGTACCATCACCAGAGATTTAGTGTTCCCATGGTGAGCACACAGATATTTAGTTCACCCATGGTGAGCGCACACGTTTCTCAAGCACATGAAAGCCCAGTGGCTCAAGTAAACTAGCAGGAGGAGTATTGCCAGTCAAACTCTTTTGACACACTGGATTGTTTACTGTTAAGATCTTCCATCTTATCTGTAGCTGTTTCTTTAAAATCATGGCTTTCTTTACCCAGTAAGTCTTTAAAAAACTTTAAACTGTATTTATTTTATTAGCCACGTTCTCAGACTTGTTAAACTAAACTTAAAAGAAAAGCAGATTGACAAAACCCACCTAAACTAAAATGCTTTCTTAATTGATATTAAAGTCAAGGAGAAAACCCAAAATAGAAATAAAACCTGTATAGATATACTAAAAGCAACGTGTTTCACAAGAATATATGTGGGACATAGTTAAATTTGTAGTCAATATTAGTATCTTCTTCTTGAATACTTTTTATTAGTTGAGAGTTTTATACAGTGTGTTTGATATTATAGACCGAAGAGCAAGAATTAAATTGAAGGAATAAGAAAACATAAGAAAAGTGGGTAAATTAATGACCAGATGATTTTAAAGGTTAAAGCAGACCCACAGCTCCATTCTGCAGTGCATCTAACTTCTCCACCCATCCAGTATCCCCACATCCCTTTCCAGGGTCTAGCTCAGTGAATCACCTTGGTCCTGTCCATCTACATCTTCTTCCAAAGCCTCTAGACCTAGCATTAGTCCACCATCCAGTGACCTGGCCTGATGTAGCCACCACTCCTAGCACTATAGCCCACCTCTAGGATCCTTTCTATCTGGCACTACCCATAAGCTTCCTCTGCCCTGCATCTAATCTCTCTCTACCCTCCAAGATTCCTACATCCTTCTCCAGAGTCCAACCTGGTAGGTCTCTCTGGCCTTCCACATCCAGTCATTCTCCTCAACCCATCAAAGGCATACATAAGAAGGGTTGGAAGGAGGAAAAGGAAGGGGAAATGATCTAAGTATGTAATTTAAATAAACAAACAAAACCCAATAAAACCCTCAAAACACTACAGCTGAATTCTGTAAATTAAAAATGCAAAATTTCTTAAAATCAAACTAATTTAAGAAAAATGGGGCAATAAACTGACATCTTTGTAAACTCAAATAATATTATTTTAAGAAAATGAACTTAGACTTTATAATGTGTTAAAATAAAATTACATTTTTATTAGGGCTGATAGTATGAAATACATATCCATTATGAAATGATGAGATAAATGAGAATATTGAAGCTACTTTAGGAGTTTTAAGGAAATACAAACTATTAAACATGACTTGAATCAGTAGCAAAGAATACTGAAAAAAAAAACCCAAAAATTTGAAGTGACATTTTTCCTCATTAATACAACACTAAGTAGTTTGTGGAAGGTTCTTCAATAGTATTGCCTCACAGCAGTTAATTACAAAATGTTATAATTCAGTCTGTCTGCCTATTCTCATATTTGTTGGCATTTGATCCTGTAAAATTACAACCAAAAAATACCTTTGGGGAACTCCACTAGCCAGTGCAGTTGTGGATCGTCTTCCTAAGCATCACCCATGCCTTTTCTCTATACTGTCCACATTAGTCTCTCGGCAACGGATATATTCTCCCTTTGTACTATCTGACATTAGAAGGTTACTTTGATGACTAGAGGCACCTCATCACCCTCAACTTCCACAAAAGAAAAGCAGGTACCTGAAAGACAGCAGCAAAGAAACCAGGATGAGGGATGATGGATGAAAGCATATTAAAAGTGCAGCAAAGCTACAAATGTTCCTGCAAGGCAAAGTTCCTATTCAAGGGACAAACTGGCGAAAGGCACCTCAACAGCGGCCATACATTCAGAACACAGGATTGATATTATTTTAGAGTGGAATCACAGAGATTGGAATTTCATAAAGAATGTACTTTAAATATGAGTGTGAGATGAATATATTCTCAGGCACAAAAATCTTCAGAAAAGATTACCAAGTCCAATCTCATCAAAGTTAGTTGAAATACTGCAAAAGACAGAACAAGTAAATGCTGAGAGAGAAAGTACTGTAAGCATAATAATGATACAATGAACATGAATGAGAAAAGCCATGGCTTTCTCAAAGGAGAATATAAGATTAACTCCAATTTAATGAGCTGAGGTGGTGGAGGTGAGGGCTTCTGAGAGACAATCAAAATGCCAGGGAAGAAGCCAAAGCAAGGAGGCCTAGTTAGTGAGAAAATACACGCTTCCCCAGGCTTAAGGAAAAGCACAAACCAAAATACAAACTAAACAAAATGTGTAGTTTCTTACACCCATCAGAATGTCTAGGATCAAAAACTCAAGAGATATCAAGTGCTAGCAAGGATGTGGAGCAAGGGGAGCACTTCTTCATTGCTGATGGGAGCGTAAACTTAAACAACCACTTTGAAAATCAATTTTGTGTTTTCTCAGAAAACTGAAAATAGTTCTATCTCAAGACCCAGCTATACCACTCCTGGACATATAGCCAAAAGACGCTCCAACATTCCACAAAATCACTTGCTCAGCTACGTTCATAGAAGCTTTATTCATAATAGCCAGAAACTGGAAACAACCTAGATGTCTCTCAACTAAAGAATGGATAAAGAAGGTCCCATTTGTCCATTGTTGATCTTAGAGCATAAACCATTGGTTTTCTGTTCAGGAAACTTTCCCCTGTGCCTATGTGTTTGATGCTCTTTCTTATTTGCTTTTCTATTAGTTTCAGTGTACCTGGTTTTATATAGGGGTCCTTGATCCACTTGGACTTGAACTTTGAACAAGGAGATATGGATCAATTTGCATGCTTCTACATGCTGACCCCCAGTTGAACCAACACCATTTGTTGAAAATGCTGTCTTTTTTCCACTGGATGGTTTTAACTCCTTTGTCAAAGATAAAGTGACCATAGGTGTGTAGGTTCATTTCTGGGTCTTCAATTCTTTTCCATTGATCTACCTTCCTGTCTCTGTACCAATACCAGGCAGTTTGTTTGTTTGTTTGTTTGGTTGGTTGGTTGGTTGGTTTTATCACTATTGCTCTGTAATACAGCTTGAAGTCAGGGATGATGATTCTCCCAGAAGTTCCTTAATTGTTGAGAATAGTTTTTTTGCTACCCTGGGTTTTTTGTTATTCCAAATAAATTTGCAAATTGCTCTAACTCTGAATGGAGAGAGGGAACAAAAAGGGGAGGGGGATATAGCTGGAGATGGCAGGGTTCAGGAGCTGATGTGAGGAAGGACAGGAGAGAGGGCTTGATGCTTTTGAAAATGAAGTGAAATCTGCAACTGACAGGGGAGAGGAGTGAGGGGCATCTCTAGGTCATGACAGACACCTGAGTTAAAGGCGGTGTCCAAGAATCAATGGAGGTGACTTTAGCTGTGACTCACAACATTGAGGATATGGAACCTGAAGAGGCCACTTCCTGTAGCCAGACAAGAACCCCAGTAGAGTCATAGAGACACCAACCAACCCACAAAACTTTCAATACAAAATTTATTCTGTCTACAAGAAACAAAGGCATGGGAGATGGAGCAGAGACTGTGTGAATGGCCAACCAATAACTGATCTATTCCATGGGCAAGCACCAATCCCTGACAGTATTGATACTCTGTTATGCTTGCAGGCAGGAGCATATTGTTCTCTAAGAGGCTCCACCCAGGAGCTGACTCAGGCAGATTTAGACACCCACAGCCAAACACAGGCTGCAGCCTGGGGACTATTATGGAAGAATAAGAGGAGTGATTGCAGGTCTGAACACGATAGGAACTCCTCAGAAAGACCAATAGAGTCAACTAACCTGGACCCATGGGTTTCTCAGTGTCTGAACCACCAACCAAAGAACATACACTGGTGGGACCTAGGCCTCCATGCACATATGTAGCAGATACATAGCTTGGTTTTCATGTGGGTCCTGAACAACTGGAGTGGGGGCTATCCCAAATGCTGTTTCTTGTACATGGGATATGTTCTTCTAGCTTAGCTGTCTTGTCTGATTTCATTGGGAGAGGAAGCATCTAGTGTAGGAGAGACTTGAAATGCCAGGGTGGGAGTACCCAGGGGCCTCCACCCACTCAGAGAAGGGAAGGGAGAATTAGAGAAGGATTGTGGGAGGGGGTAGCCTATAAGGGGTCAGTGAGCTAGATGTAAGGTAAATAAGTAGAAAAAATTAAATTTAAAAAAAGAGAAAATTTAAAATGTCCTCTTTTACATGGAATTTGAGAAAAAAAGATAAAAATAAACCTAAAATTGTGGTGAATGTAAAACCCAGAGATGATGGAGATTACATTAAAAACCATAGTTATTATAGAGTAATTAAAGTAAGACAGGATGGAACACCAAGATACATAAAATGCAAAATGAGATTTTTGTACAAGACAATGACTATGAGAAGAGTGAGCATTAAATGAAAGATACATTTGCAAATATAGATGAGTTTAATAGGATAACAGTAAAGAAGCTAGTTCTGTGTGTATTTCTAAAAAGCAAGTTCACGATGAAGAAAGAGTCATGAAATTACAGTTAGTAAAACATAACCTTGAGATCTATAGAACACTATCTGTACTTTACGGATCCCACGTAAAAGGTATAAATTCACAAGTTTAGAAGTTAACAAACTTCTTAGAAATTTTCTCAAATTGTCATTAATTAGGTAAGTACAGGGCATGCCTTTTTATAGGAAATATTTATTGTAAAACTCATTTTAAGTTTCTTATAGTGAACGTATCAATCCCTTGTGACTAAAGAAAATGTGATGAATCCACAAGAGCAAACACCACATAGCCTAATACACTGTGTTGAATACAGTAGGGCTCAAGGATGTACTTTGATACCATTGCCTTGTTGATTTCTTTATTCTTATTAATTTCTGATAGTGATAGTAAGTGATTTTTGTGGAAAACACAAAATCAAGTGTTAAGTTTCAGTATTAGTCACTATCTGCTTAATGGAATTTCTCTGATAATGGTTGATATATATACTAATCTATTGTGTAACAGTGGGTCATTCCGAGCCAGTTTAATATTAGAGACACTGTGGTAGATTCTTCTTTGAGACCCATGACTGCTCTGTAAACATTGATCCTGATAATGATGCCAGGCATTGTTACCTGGAACAAGGCTTACACTGTGAGATATGAGAACTGTTTGAGGTGTTTAAGGTGTTACATAAGACATGTTAAGGGAATCATTTATGTAAAATTTTATTTTACTTTAATTTTTTCTCTAAGACAGAAAATGTCCAACAAACAAATTGCTGTAACTTAGCTCTCTATGTATTTACTTATGCAAAATTTTAAGCAACATAATTTTTATGGCAATTTGGCAATCATACCCAAGTCTGATAGACATTGCTGCTGAGGAAGCACTGCAGCCGAGCCCTGTCCTTCCCACACTTGCCTTGCCACTGTTCCTAAGTGCTGGGACTTACTCTGTGACCTTGATTGTTCCTTTACTTATTTATTTACCTTCATACATACTTACTTATCCCAGCCTCACAATGTACCTCACACTGGCCTTGAACGTGACATGGTTCTGCTTCAGCATTCTGGGTGCTACAGGATTACAGATATCTGCCACTCTGCCTGTCTTCTCTCATGATTTTGAATAATTGAGTTATGTTTGTCAACAACTACACAGTATGTATGTTATGGTTGGAATAGAATAAACAAAATTACTATAAGCTTCTCCAAAAATTATTATTGTCAAATAATTGGGAGTATTGTGAACTTAGTCTAAAATCTTGACCAAATTTGATAGAAAAGCTGACCGATGGCCAAATTGTATGGAGAGGGAAAGACTGGCCAAGGATAGGTGTGGAAGGTATGGAAGAGTAGACACACAAAGACACACACACATACACACATACACACACACACACACACACACACACACACACACACACACACACACAGTCTAAACACCAAACTCTTTAATTGGTTTATCTGATTGACATGAATTTACAATGCCAGGTATGTATGTCACTGTTCTGGCAAACATAAACAATATTTTTCTTCTAAGGTGTTCCCTGCCTCTCTCTGCTCCTTTTACACATGTCTTCATGTGTTTAACCACATCTGTTTTTGTCTTCCTGTTTCTTTACCTCCCTTTCTTTTCCCAGTCTCTGAGAGGCCAAACCAACTCCATCTCTGAAAAGGCCTCCATCTTTAAAAAAAAAAAAAAAAAGAGGCATGAGAACTTGGCCCACAACTGAACCCAAGCTGCACTCAAGTACCAGGAAGGACCCCCTGGCTTATCTTTGGCCCTAGCTACTTCCTAACTTCCTAGTTAATTAAAGATTAGTCAGATTGTTTAAGATGTACTTTCAGACCCTTCATGATTTATATGGTCTTGCTACAGAGCACTCTCCTGTCAGCTTACAACAGCCATTCAGTTAGAGGCTTGCCAAGATGGAACACCGTCCCCTCACCCCCCCCACACACACTTACTACTTACTTGCTTACATTTTCTGTAAAACCTTGACCCAATGAGAGTTCAGGATTGCAAACAGACCTGTGGGGCAGAGGTGAGTAAACCCAAACTCAAGTTTGTAATAAAGAGACTCTAATGTGATTGCATCACAAATGGCTCCTTGGTGGTCTTTGGGGGTTCCTGAAAGCTTCCTAGCACATCTCTAAGTCTACATTGCAATCTGAAATACTGTGTTGTTGTTTTGGCTAGTTTCCCCTTCTGTTTACCAAATTGCTATTCATCAGCTTCCTCCTTGACTGCATTTTTCAGGCTTATTTTGGCAGATTTTTCAAGTACTCTTTATTCCAAGTTTGACTTCTTGCTTTCTCTGTTATTCTATCTATTCAGCATAATTTTTCAGCCACACTAAAAGGGCAGATTGCATCGTTTTGTATTAGCCAATTTCATTGCTAGGATTTCCTGAACTTCTTGAGGATCTTAAGTAGATGATCTTCATTTTTTTGGCTTCCCTCATCCTTTCATCTCAGCTATTACATTTCTTTCTATTGCAAGCTCATCTCTTGCCCAGCAAAGCTTTACCTGTAGGGTTCCAGACATACCTGGTTTTGGCATGTGTCCTAATAGACACAATTGTCTTTACCTAATATTCCTCTAACTGGGTTTGGTGTATAATGCTACATTAATGCTGTACTCACACTCTGAGAGTCACCTTCATTGATGCTGATCTCATTCTTTCTCCCTCCTCCTTCTCTCCCCTGAGAAAAATAAAAACCCTACTTCGCCCACAGAGGAGGGGATGTCAAAGAGGTAGAGTCAGACAGCTTAGTCTGGCATAGCTGACTCTGGTGATGAAAGAAAAAGGTCACATGTCAAGGAATATAAGAGGCTTCTAGAAGCTGGCAGGGCTCTAGAAATACAGTTGACACATTCATATTACCTGGGAGACCCATGCTGAATCTCTGACCTCTGTAAACATTAGGAAGTAAAACTGCATTGTTTGGAGTCTTTAAGTATCATTATAAAGCAAACAACTTTCCATATGTCCCAAACCAACTTAAACAAACTAGGGTACATTCTTTACAGTTGACTACCATTCACCCTCAGCAAGGAACCACCTTCTATTCTTGGCACATGAATAGAATATAAAGATAGTGCACTGGATTGAGGTAATAACGCCCCACTGGCACATTTATGTATACAGGGCAAAGAGAAATTATATTAGCGGCAAGAGATCTGAGATTTGAAGTTTTGAAAATGAGTCTAACAGAAAAGGACCCTTTAATGGTTCTCAACCTTGCTCATGCTGTGACCCTTGAATACAATTCCTCATATTG
This sequence comes from Montemys delectorum, assembly GCA_019843815.1. Classification (NCBI taxonomy): domain Eukaryota; kingdom Metazoa; phylum Chordata; class Mammalia; order Rodentia; family Muridae; genus Montemys; species Montemys delectorum. Next base: position 20,281 of record JADRCD010211454.1, on the reverse strand, counting down.
TGGAGATCCTCAACCATAAAATTATTTTATTGTTACTTCATAACTATAATTTTGCTACTGTTCTGAATTGTAATGTAAATATTTTTGGAGATAGAGGTTGCCAAAGAGTGGTGACCCACAGGTTGAGAACCACTGCCTTAGCAACTCCTGTGGTAAATTAAACTGTGATGAATTATACATGACATATGATCTTGGCAAAACCTTAGAATTGTATATCATAGAGTGCTCATGTCAGTGTATGCAATGTAAAAACAAAAGATCACTTAAGAAATTGGAGACTCTACAGAGAAAATTAAGCACATAGCTTTTATAACTTGACAAAATGTAAAATTTAATGAACACATTACACTTCTGCTTAAAAGAAAAATACTGTCAAATGTTAGTGACTATATACCCAGAGACTTCTTCCTACAAATTTTTGACTTTTGAATTTATCAATACATGCTGAGCACATTATATAATTTCAAAATTGTGTTGCTCAAAATTTTCCCTCTTTCTTTTTTGTGAGGTCTGTCAAATTGTCACCTAGGCTTTCTTGTGACTGTCAAAACTAACTTCTTTGCCACTATATTTTGTCCATTTTGTTGGGGTTAAAATTCACTCCTATCTGCAATGATGCTCACCCTTACGGTACTTTCTGCTTTGGGAAACCTGACTGGAGATCTCAGCCTGGACTCTCTTACAACATAGGTCTCCCTTGTACATGGTTTAACTCTTTTAGTTAGTTTGTTTCTTTTGTAAAAAAAGACAATCTGGGGTATTACATCATTAAATGAGAAAAGGCTTCAGCTAAAGGGCCATACCTGTAACTCCAGCTACAAGGTATTTAATGGCCTCTTCCTCCTTGAGCACCCATATACATGTAAACTCACACATGTACCCGCACAAACAAACAAGTCAAATCAATAATTAATAAAAGGAAGGCTTCTACTGCAGGTGTCATGTCCTAATGTTAGAAATGTGTTGCACATTTCATTAGAATATCTCTAGCATAAACCACTCCAGCAGAGATGTTTGCTTCTTTGTTGCATGAGAACTCATTTCCTGAAGGTTATTCCTTCTGAAATTACAGCCAGAGCAAGTAGAAATCAACTCTCACGCCTTTGTGATAACTTCAAAGACCTATTTTCTCTTCATTAGGTCACTGATATTATATTGCTTATCCACTGCTGTGAACCAACAGTGCTGGGAACTAAACAATGCAAAAGGACACATGTGTATATCATGTTTTCTGTAGGTTGTGAGTCGAGTCACCCTTCATGTAGTCTCTCTCCTTAGGGCTCATTCAAATGTATGTTGGAGCAGAAATCTGCCCTGGACACTTGACTGAGGAAGGAATGACTGCTTATGTGTATGCTCAGTTGGTACAGACTGGAAGACTGGGAGCATTGCCCAAGCTGTCACCTCAGCTCCCACACACCTCCTTCAATGGCTTGACGTTTAGCCTTCTCTAACATAGCTTGCTTTCTGTCTCCTTATAGCAATGAAGGAAGAGAATAGGGGTGATTGTAGTATAGTGTGTACTGAAACCCTGTGTGCTACAATAGCATACCAACATACACAGTACCAGAATACACATGTGCAAGTCACGGGTCATGCCTGTATTTAAGAAGGGATTGCACATGAACAGAAACTCAAGATGTAAGGCTCATAAGGGCCAATATGAAATTCTAGCCACTATAAGTGTTTTTATTAGAAATCAGTTAAGATTAAAATCTTGGGTGGCATAAACAACCAGTTGTTTTCTTGATAGCACCACCCCTCTCTGAGACACCCAAAATATTTTCTACCTCTAGAGTTTATGTTCATTTCTGGTCTCTCCCACTCCACATTAATCATCAACATTGCATGCTTTACAGTAAGAAGCTGTCTTCCTTTCTCACGGAAATGACTCTTGTGTTGAGGAGCCAATGTTTCTTCTCTTATTGGAACTCACATCCTTTTTCGCTGCAAATGCCTTGAAATTTCCAGCAACTGTGTGGTGCCCAGCTCATTTGGACACAATGTTTCATGATTTATTTATTTTATATATCCTCTTATGATTTTTCAGCCAGAATCAACAAAGAAAGATAATATTACTAAACAATAATACTTTCCCAGAATCACTATGAATCATAAAAAGGTTTATTTTATTGGGAAAGGAGAACAATGTCAAATAATTAAAGAAGTCTACAAATGCCTGCTAGTCTGTTTATATTTGAGAAATATTCTAATTTAGAGATTTAGACATTTGGAGGCTCAAACATGGCTCAGTAGTTAAAATAAACTTCTTTCCTTCTTTCTCCCTCCCTCCCTTCCTTCCTTCCTTCCTTCCTTCCTTCCTTCCTTCCTTCCTTCCTCCCCCCCCCCTCTTTTATATACCTTTCTTTTCTTTCAAATGAACCAAGTTTCTCTAGTTGGGGAGCTCACATCCTATCTGTATCTCCAGCTCTAGAGGATTGAATACCCTTTCAGACCACCCAGAGCATAAAAACATTTATAACTCATTAGGAAATGCCAGGTAGTGTACAAGTGCTTCACATATAATAACATTCTTAAACCTTGCAAGAAAAAGATTGAAAGTATCTCCTTTTATGAAAAGTCAAGGTTTCAGAATTTTAATTAACTTGACTGAGACCGTAAAATTCCATGTGGTAGAACCACAGGCAGCTAGAATTTATATAACTTTATATCTACACATAGAGCATCGTATACACATGCCCCTATATAAAAATAACTCTTAAAATAAGATAAAATCTTGTAGAAGTCTCATCAAACAGAGAAAATATGACCTGAGAATGTTTCCTTGAGGCTCCTGTAGGGTCTACTTGTGACCTGGCTTGAGTCGTCATTCTGCACAACAGACTTGGAGAGAGAGGAGACTTATGCTCCATCTGCCAATAGGATTGTCCTGGGCACTGCTTCTAATTTGCTTTTCCATAAGCAAATAAGCAAACATTCATCTTTATATTTAAAAGTAGCTTCTTGAAATTAAACTAATTGTATAGTGGGTCATGATTTATTGATATAGAACTGTGGTGTTGACTATGAATAATTATCATATTTAATACTGAAACATAAACTGATTAGGGACACAAGTAATATGTATAAGTAAATATATATAAGGCTGGAGAGATGGCTCAGTGGTTAAGAGCACTGACTGCTCTTCTGAAGGTCCTGAGTTCAATTCCCAGCAGCCACATGGTGACTCACAACCACCCATAATGAGATCTGACGCCCTCTTCTGGAGTGTCTGAAGACAGCTACAGTGTATTTATGTAAAATAAATAAATAAATCTTTAAAAAAAAAGTAAATATATGTGTGTGTGTGTTAATGTATGTACAGATCCATGCATATAAATCATCATAGATTCTAAAATTATCATTATTCTTTTCATTTTGATAGTACTAGGATTGTCAGTTTATGTACTGCTGGAAGAAGCCAAATAAAACATTGATGATTTTGTTTGTTCAAGATCAGCAACTGTTAATATAAAGCATTATCTCTGGTTGGCCGCTCTTAAAATTTAGTCAAAATTTTGGGTGTGCTATGCTGAATATATACAGAAATAATCACTGTAGGAAAAAAATCTCATCTATTCAAGCCACTGATACCTCATCTCTATGTACAATGTTCAGGACTCTAGCTGCCTGTGGTTCTACCTCATGAAACTTTTACGGTCTCAGTCAAGTTAATTAAAATTCTGAAACCTTGACTTTTCATAAAAGGAGATATTTTAAAACTTTTTCTTGCAAAATTGAAGAATGTTTTTATATGTGAAGCACTTGTACACTACCTGGCATTTCCTAATGAGTTATAAATGTTTTTATTGTTTACTAGACATAAATGGATGTTAAAGTACTTGTTAATACACAATCTCATTTGATGCATGAATACCTCTGTAATAAAGTGGCTATCTTTCAAATTTTATATAAGAAGCTACTGAGCCTAGAGGTTCTGACTACCTTCTTTCTATGGAAAAGGAATGTTGGTCCCTGGATTTGAGACAAGCTGTAGGGCTGCAAGTCTACAGGTTTCACAAAGGAGATGCATCCCACAAGAGGACACTGTGAACTTGTCAGCTAGCTTGCCAGCTTCAAAAGCATTCTCAAGCATATAGACTCTAACCCTTCAACAAGTTAGTAGGAACACCCCTCTACAAAAGTAATAACTGCTTACCATGCTATTGCTGCCCAGCTCTCTGTCTGGGTGCCTTTATTGCCCCTTTACCAGCTCCCATCCCACCCCTACAGCGAATCTGTCTACCACCCTTACACTGCACGGAGCTTTTAAATCTTAATCATATCAGTGCTTGGCAAAAGCCACTCATTGACACTTTATCTGCCTCATTTGCCAGAATGCTTTGTGAGCACTAAATGGATGATGCATGGTTAAATGGACATAAGCACCCTGAAAATGGTGTTTCATGCATCACCTATATATAATAAATACAGACTCTTTCCTCTTTCAAGGTTCAAACCTATCATTTAAAGAGACAGAACTTGGAGTCATGAATTCTATGAATAACAGCAAAGCTTAGCACATCCTTGGAGTTGTGCTAATCCAATTGGATTTTGTAGGCCTGTAGTAAAAAGGGACAAGATATTAAGATATGAACATCAAATAAAATGGAGCTTTCTCTTGTTGGCAAATGCAACAAGCTCATAATAAAGATAAGAAAGCAAATATTCACTGCAGGAAATCCCCGCCTTCTCTCTCCATCTCTCTCTGTGTGTCTATGTGTGTGTTTTTTGCTGTATGTGTCTGTGTCTGTGTGTATTTGTGTGTCTGTGTGACTATCTATCTCTCTCTTCTATGTGTCTGTGTGTATGTCAGTTTCTGTATATGTCTGTATGTGTGTTTCTCTGTTTGTTTGTGTGTGTGTGTGTGTGTGTGTGTGTCTGTCTGTCTGTCTCTCTCTTTCTATGTATCTCTGTGTGTATCTGTCTCTGTATGTGTCTGTATGTGCATGTTTCTGTGTGTATGTGTCTCTGTCTCTCTTTCTGTGTGTCTATGTGCATGTCTCTTCTGTATATGTCTCTGTGTGTGTTTATGTGGGTGTGTTTCTCTCTCTCTCTCTCTCTCTCTCTCTCTCTCTCTGTGTGTGTGTGTGTGTGTGTGTGTGTGTGTGTGTGTGTGTGTGTTCAGGAGGAATTCAGAGGGTCACACTTAGGAGTCACGTTTCTCCTTCCACATTTGCAAGGGAGCTGGGGCTGGAACTTAGATGGTCAGGTTTTGAGACAAGTGCTTGCCTTCACTGAGCTTTCTTTCTGCTTCTTCTAAATTTTACCATGTGTTTTTACTGCTTAACCAACTACTGTACTTATTATTTCCCATGCTGGGCTCTATTTTGTTCTTGGAGTCATTTCCAGTGGTACAGTTTCTTTACTAGCTGGCGTGTGTACCTTGTTTTCTAATGTTTCTTGTCACCACTGAGAGCCCCAAGGAAAGCCCAGCTTACTCTTTTTTAGGGGCAGGTATATTTTATTAGAAGTGAAGAATCTGTATAAGAAAAGCATGTTTTATGTAAATATTGCATATAATCTATTATTTTAACAACATATCTAAGCTTGGTTAGTAACTGAAAGTCACACCAGCTTCAAAATTGAAGTATTTTAAAATTAATATATAACAAATTTGGATTATCCTTAATAATACTATTTCTAAACACATGCTTATATACCTACCACTTTGTAGTGAATCTTTTCTTGCTTTTAAATTTAAAGATAAAATTAAAACTTTAAAAATTTTTATTTAAAAATAATTAAACATTTAAATAAAAAAATTAAAAAGAAGGAAAAAACTTTATCATAAAGAACTCACAAATCAAAAAAAACACCTACTCACCAAATTTCCATGATCTGTACACCCCAGTGAACTTCTCTGAAGTTTAAATAGCCATTCTGAAGCTGTGGAGCTTCATATTAGACACTCAAAACTCAGTGTCAAATATATGTTCATGTACTTAAGGAACACTAAAACCTGAAAAGTACATGAGAGAGTTGAAGCTCAAAAAAAGTTATTAGGGCTTGAGAGATGACTCAGCAGGTAAGAAGAGCACTGACTGCTCTTCTGAAGGTCCTGAGTTCAAATCCCAGCCACCACATGGTGGGTTACACACACCGGTAGGTAATGAGATTTGATGCTCTCTTCTGATGTGTCTGAAGACAGCTACAGTGTACTTACATATAATAATAAATAAATCTTTAAAAAATAATTAGTGTTATATCCTTTTGAGGTCGCACAAGCTTAGAACAAATATATATATATATATATATATATATATATATATATATATATATATATAT
>JADRCD010211454.1:0-13983 GCA_019843815.1 Montemys delectorum | reverse complement strand
TATATATATATATATATATATATATATATATATATATATATATATATTCTCCTCAAGTGCAGATCCTAGTCATCTTGACTTATAAAGGCAGTTTGCTTCACCTTTCATTCCTCACTCTATATTCAATTTCTTTTTCTGAAAAGCAAGTTGAATCTTCCCATGTGTTTATTGATTCCTTTCACCCTCTATTTTTTCCACTGTGTTTCAGTGACATATATTATCAGATTGTTCCCTCTCTCCCATAGCACATTGGGTCCATGAGGTCAGGTAACACCTGTACATTGTTCATTCCCTTGTGGTGTGCATATCTGCATTGCTCTAAAAAGGGCCAACAATATTTGAGTTTATACTGTTAATTGTGCTTGTTAAAGCCTGGACTAGAAATTAAGACATCTTTCAATATACAACAATTATTGATTGATAGATTTTTTTCCGTTGACTTTCTAACACTTATCAAAATGATTAATCTAATCACTATTGTAAGGGGCTATTTATATTTTTAGTAAATCTTATGTGCATTGCCAATATTAGCTTAAGAAAATATGTTTCTAATTTTATTTATTTTGCTAACTTCAATACCTTGGTAAAGACTTCATTTGCCAAACAAGAGCACTCATTATTTCTAATTATATCTTTAAAAGTTTACTTACCAAAATATATACTTTGTTCTCACTCATAGACCTTATAACAATATTCTTATGAAATAACATATGGATCCCTAAGCTCAGATCTGTGTTTCTACATAGGATGCTGGATAACTGACAGAATTTAAGCAAGTACCTTTATGAGATAAAATGTATGTTATAGTGGGCTGACTTCTGGGTATTTTCATTGCTGTTAATTGGATCATGATATTATATTTGAAGAAAACACTTATATTTTTTCTTTTCATGTATAATAGAAAAAGAGATGGTTATTGAAAATGATGGATGTAACTAGAAAAAATAATCACCCTGAATGAGGAAACCCAGACCTATAAAAGAAAAATGGCATTTATTCATTTACAAGTTGATTTTAGCTTTTTAGTAAATGATAAGTTAGTTCATACTACAATAAAGTTACAATCCACAGACCTAGGGCTGTTAGCTCTGGGTGACTGGGCTGGGACTGAAGGTTGGGGGAGCACATAGATCTCTCTGAGAAGGGGAAACCCAACAGATTTTGTGAGTGGACTGGGAGCATGGAGGGGAAAAGAATGGTGTGGGGTTAACTGGGGGTAGGAGTGGAGGGAGAGAGTACAGAGAAAGAAAACTGGAATTGGAGGGCTCTTGAGGGTGATGTGGAAATCTAATCCAGTGGAAACTTCCTGGGATTGAAGAAGATCACCCTAACGAGGATTCCTAGTAATGGAGGGTATGAAGTCTGAACCAGCCATCCTTTGTTGGATGTCTTGTTTTCAGTTGAGTTGTTGCCAAAGAGATCTTGTGGACATACTTAACCTAGACTGAAGCTAGGACAAAGAGTTTCTCTCTGAAAACTGACAGTGGGTCCTCATTGCCAAGGACAACATCTACACTGCTCAATGATGGGGAAAGGTAGATCTTTTGCATGCATGGAACCTTCGCCCCCATGCCCTAGTCTTTTTGCTGTGAGAAGGCTATGGAAAGAGAAACCTGGACATGAAGCCAGCCATGATACCCTTGATCTGTAATATCCTTCCTGAAAGATATACTGGGGCAATGGTGGAACAGAACTTGTGGAAGTGGTCATCAAATGTCTGGTTTAACTTGAGGACCACTCTGTGAAAGGGAGCTCAAACTCTCTTCTGCCTGGATATCCAGGAACCACAGACTGGATAGCCCAGAGTACTAAGGCAGAAATAAACAAAACAGGTCAATCAAACAAACAAACAAAAATGATTCCTAATGATATTCTGCTATACTCATAGATCAATGCCTTGTCTAGTTGTCACCAGAGGGTCTTCCTCTGACAGTAGAGAAGAGTGGGTGTAGAGATCCACATCTAGACCCAGTGTGGAGAGAAAGAGAGTCTATACTGGAGGTCTCTATTGGGTCCCTTCCATCAGAGCTTAGGGAATCCCACAAAAGAGGGAAAGGAAAATTGTAGAAGTCAGAGGGGTAAAGAATACCAGGAGAACATGGCCAACCAAATCAACTAAGCAGGGTTCAAATGCATTCACAGAGTGAAGTGGCATGCACTAGATCTACATCAGTTCTTCTACATCTATGTTATGGCTGTTAGGTTGATGTTTTTGTGAGACTCCTAACAGTGGAAGTGGGCATGTGTCTGATTCTTATGTCTGCTCTTGGGGCTCTTTTCCTTCTATTGGATTGCCTTGAAAAGCCTCATTATGAGGGCTTTTGCATTCCCTCATTGTATCTTGTTTTATTATGCTTGGTTGTCTTCTGAAAGCCTACTCTTTTCTGAAGAGGAAATGGAGAGGAAGTGGATATGAATGAGAGGGAAATTGTAGCACTAGATGGAAGGAGTGGAGGAATAAGGTACTGTTGTTGGGATGTATTATATGAGAGAAGACTATTTTCAATAAAATAAATAAAATGGTTATTCTTTAGAGAGACACCCAACAGACCATTTTTGTATATATTTTGAGACTGTTTCTAAATAGAAAAGTATAGTTCAATTCATTTAAATATTCATTGATTAGTACTTGCTTTGTATTATAACTATTAAGGCAGATTCATAAATCTTCCAGAAAATTCTGTATAATATTGCAAGCAGAAAACAATATCACTTTTGTAGAATATACTTTTGCCTTTTATCTTCTATGGTCAGTTTTAAGGTGATTACTTAATGTTTTGTTAATGGTATGAATATTTTTGGTTTGCCTTTTATTTTTATTTATTCTCTTAGAAGTTTTTCAAACATCTGTTTTTTTCTAACCTAATGTTAGTTATTGATTTAGAAAATTTGTAGAAATTCTTGTAATTTTTTCACTTCATACATATCTGTATGTATATATATTTGAATATATATGTATGTACATATCTGTGTACATATGTGGCATATATGCATTTATATAAGTATGTATATATATATTTGTATATATATGATTATATATAATTGTATATACATGTGTGTATGTAAGTATATATACTCTATTTGCATATAACATTATCTACTTCCCTCAGTTGGAGTCTTCCCCCCAAATGTAGTGTTCAGTAGTCATTATAGCATCTATCTGATCTATTTGTAAAGTGTAGAGATTTAAATTGATTATAATTGTTCGGTGAGCATCACCAGAGTTTAATTCACGGTCACAAATAAAAAATGAAGCTTTTTTAATGATCCTCTATGTAGGAGTCCATATGCCTCTGTCTTGTTGCTCTGCCCCTGTATGTATGAGTATTTGTTTGGCTCTGAGGCAGTGTCCTGGTATGCTACTTAGGCTGCCATTGAACTCCTCCCATCTCAGCATTTCAACTGCTGAAACTTTATTTTCTTTCTTTTTTTTATTATGATTTTCTTTTATTTTTATTGGATATTTTATTTATTTACATTTCAAATGATATCCCCTTTTCCGGTTTCCTGTCTGGAAACCCCCTATCCCATCCTCCCTCTCCCAACTTCTATGAGGGTGTTACTCCACCCACTACCCAACCACTCCTGTCTCCTTGCCCTAATTCCACTATACTGGGGCATTGAGCCTTCCCAGGACCAAGGGCCTCTCCTCCCATTGATGTCCAACAAGGCCATTCTCTGCTGTGTATGCAGCTGGAGCACTGTGTCCCTCCACGTGTACTCTTTGGTAGGTGGTTTAGTCCCTGGGAGCTCTGGGTGGGGGAGGGGAGCTCATTGGTTGATATTGTTTTTCTTCTTATGAGTTGCAAACTCCTTCAGCTCATTCAGTCCTTCCCCTAATCCATTGGGGTCCTGAGCTCAGTCCAATGATTGACTGCAAGCATCCTCACCTGTATTGGTAAGGTTCTGGCAGAGCCTCTCAGGAGACAGCTATATCAGACTCCTCTCAGCAAGCATTTCTTGGCAACCACAATAGTGTCTGGGTTTGATGTCTGTATGTGGGATGGACACCCAAGCGGGGTAGTCTCTGGATGTCCTTTCCTTCAGTCTCTGCTCCACACTTTGTCTTCATATTTCCTCCCTTCAGTATTTTGTTCCCCCTTCTAAGAGGAACTGAAGCATCCAAGCTTTGGTCTGCCTTATTCTTAAGCATCATATGGGCTGTGAATTGTATCTTGGGTATTCCAAACTTCTGAGCTAATATCCACATATCAGTGAACGCATGCCATGTGTGTTCTTTTGTGATTGGGTTACTTCACTCAGGATGATATTTTCTAATTCCATCCGTTTGCCTGCAAATTTCACGAAGTCATGAAGTTATTTTTCATGGCTGAGTAGTACCTCATTGTGTAAATGTACCACATTTTTTGTATCCATTTCTCTGTTAAGGACATCTGGGTTCTTTCCAGCTTTTTAAATAAGGCTGCTATGAATATAGTGGAACATGGGTCCTTGTTATATGTTGGAGTATCTTTTGGTTATGTGCCCAGGAGTGGTAGAGCTGGGTCCTCTCATAGTACTATGTCTAATTTTCTGAGGACTCACCAGACTAATTTCCACAATGGTTGTTCCAGTTTGCAATCCCACCAACAATGGAACAGTGCTCCTCTTTCTTAACAGCATGGCCAGCATCTACTGTCACCTGTGTTTTTGATCTTAGCCGTTTTGACAGTTATGAGGTAGAATCTCAAGTTTGTTGTGATTTGCATTTCCCTGATGACTAAGTATGCTGAACATTTCTTTAGGTGTTTCTCAGGCATTAGGTATTTCTCAGTAGAGAATTCTTTGTTCAGCATTGTACCCCATTTTTAATAGGGTTAGTTAGTTCTCTGGACTCTAACTTCTTATATTAGCTCTCTATAAGATTTAGGGTTTATAAAGATCTTTTCCCAATTTGTTGGTTGCTGTTTGTCCTATTGACAGTGTCTTTTGCCTTACAGAAGCTTCACAATTTTATGAGTCCCCATTTGTCAATTCTTGATCTTAGAGCATAAGCCATTTGTGTTCTGTTCAGGAAAATTTCCCTGGTGCCCATTTGTTCCAGGCACTTCCAACTTTCTCTTTTATTAGTTTCAGTGTATCTGGTGTTAAGTAGAGATCCTTGATCCACATGGACTTAAGTTTTGTACAAGGAGATAAGTATAGATCAATTTGCATTCTTGTACTTACTGACTTCCAGTTGAACCATCACCATTTGTTGAAAATGCTTTCTTTTTCCACTGGATGGTTTTAGCTCCTTTGTCAAATATCAAGTGACCATAGGTATGTGGGTACATTTCTGGATCTTCAATTCTGTTCTGTTGATCTACATTCCTGTCTCTGTACCAATACCATGCAGTTTCTATCACTATTGCTCTATAATACAGCTTGAGATCAGGGATGGTGATTCCCCAAGAAGTTCTTTTATTGTTGAGAATAGTTTTCCCTATCTTGGGTTTTTTTTTTTTTTTTTGTTATTCCAAATGAATTTGCAAATTTCTCTTTTTAACTCTTTAAAGAATTGAGTTGGAGTTTTGATGAGGATTGCATTGAATCTGTAGATTGTTTTCAACAAGATGGCCATTTTTACTATATTATTCCTGCCAATCCATGAGCATGGGAGATCTTTCCATCTTCTGAGGTCTTCTTTGATTTCCTTCTTCAGAGATTTGAAGTTCTTGTCATACAGATCTTTTACTTGCTTTGTTAGAGTCACACCAAGGTATTTTATATTATTTGTAAGTATTGTGAAGGGTGTCATTTCCATAATTTCTTTCTTAGCCTGTTTATCTTTTGAGTAGAGGTAGGCCACTGATTTGTTTAAGTTAATTTTAAATTCAGCCACTTTGCTGAAGTTATTTATCGGATTTAGGAGTTCTCTGGTGGAATATTTAGAGTCACCTAAGTATAGTATCATATCATCTGCTAATAGTGATATTTTGACTTCTTCCTATCCATTTTGTATCCTTTTGACCTCCTTCTATGATGATCAAGTAGGCTTCATGCCAGGGATGCTGGGATGATTCAATATATGGAAATCTATCAATGTAATCCCCTATATAATAAAAAACTCAAAAAAATCCCACATGATCATTCCATTAGATGCTGAGAAAGCATTTGACAAAATCCCACACCCCTTCATGATAAAAGCCTTGGAAAGATCAGGACTTCAAGGTCCATACCTAAACATAGTAAAAGCAATATACAGCAAACCAGCAGCCAACATCACACTAATTGGAAAGAAACTTGAAGCAATCCCACTAAACCCAGGGACTAGATAAAGCTGCCTACTCTTTCCCTGCCTATTCAATATAGTACTTGAATTTCTATCCAGGGCAATTAGACAACAAAATGAAACTTTATATTCTTCTCACTTTTATTTTCCTGGTAACTACCTTGGCTAATTATGTTTTATTCTTACTGATAAAATCTACCAAATACTCAGATTTTACTTGTATCTGCAATATTTTTGGAATTTAACTCTTTGAATCTGACAATCTTATATATTATCTTTTCTATTTCTGTAAATAGAATAAATTAAGTCCACAAAATAAATGAGCCTTTGAGTGTTCTGAGCACCTCTTGTGTTTATGAATTTATTTATGGTCTTGCTGACACAGTAAGCACACCAATTTACTTACTATAATAAATATCATAATATAAATAACTTAAGAAGTTATATAAGTATTATTATTGTTCTTGATTTAATAAATTCATGCTCATATATAAATGCATGCACATAATGTATATATTTTAAGGAAAAAATAGACCAAGAGATTGTATGTCCTAGTTTAGTAACAATATACATATTACAGTTATATGGAAGTTAACTGTGGAAACACAACTCATGGAAAGAGTATAAGTTAAATTGATAAGAATTGAGAAATCAAAGGAAAGCATATATGCTAAAGACAGAGAGGTAGAGAGTTGGGAATCAAGAAAGAGATGACAGAACAGTTAGAAATTATTGAGAAATGGAAAGGCAAGGTAAAAGAAACAAGGAAGCCAAAAATATTCAAGGTTAACCCTAAGACCCCAGGGCCAAAGGATCAGTAGCAACAAAAATAGGATGGGCCATTTAGCCCTGCTGACAATACACTGACTATCTGATGCACTCACATGCATTTATAAGAGCAATGCAAAATTTTGGCTGTAGCTCTGACTCCTGTACTGTAGACTACCATTGGAAAAGCATCCCATGATAAAGTATGTTGTGTTTCAAATGGCCATAGTCACCTATCAACTGGTAAGGTAACCTACTATTTGTAGTGAGCTACTCTGGGAACTCAAAAATAGAACAATTACAAGTTAGTAAGGTTGAAGAAATGCTGCCATGGTGTCTGAGAGGGTGATCGCCATGTGGAGAAAGGAAAGGTCAGTGCTAGATATATGAGGTATAAAGACAGTGAGTTTCCTGATCTATGGAGGATGGTGACTAGAAGTTTTCTAAGGTAAGCAGAAAGCTACTGGTCATGTAATTACCTCACAGAGAAACTGAAACTTTTATATGTTAAGTTTTGATAGTTTAGAAACATCTGCCTTGATATCATGTCCAAAACTGTTTAGATGTTAGTTTGATTGTTTGCTTCTTGAACTTTGCCCTGCCTATGTCCTGGACACCTGCATTTTGTGTTAGGGACTAATAGCTTTGGCTCTATGTCCACAATTGATTCCATGAATCTAGTTTTCCATTAACACAGAACAAGCAGAACAATATAAAATACAACATAAAAATTTATTAAAAGTACCATAAATAGTGAGACTGGACTGTGGCTCAGTGATAGAGTGTTTGTTCAATACATGGAAGCCTCTGAGTTCAAACTCCAGCACAGCAAATCAATCAGACAAACAAAACCCACTTATTATCATCAAGAGGATTTGATTTTAGGGAGGTGAGAGTGGTTGAACATACGTAATTTAATAAGTGTAATATGGCACATAGACAAAATAAGGAACAAAATTCACATGTGATCTCAGTAGCTATAGAAATGGCCTCTGATATCAACATTCTTACTGACGAAAATCCACAGTAAAACTGAGCAAAAAGGTACTTCAATGTAGGTAAAGGTTATATTTCACAATCTGCAGTCAACATTATATGTGGGAAGAAAAGTTATATGTATTTTCTTTAAAACCAGGGAAACAAAGCGCTTACTCTCACCACTATCATTCAGTGCAGCCCTAGAAGTGCTATGGAAACCAGTAAGTAGGGGTGGGGATTCACAAATAGGAAAATAGGAAGGAAGAAATCAAATCATTCTTGGTTGCTGATGTTATGAAGCTATACTTCAAAACCCTCCAAGAATCCTTCAGAAAACACTGATAAACATTTTCAGCAAAGTAGCAGGATACAAATAAACATTAAACTACAGTATATGCCAATAACAGAGAAGCTGGAAAACATCAGAATAATAACCCTATTCACAACAGCCTCAAAAGAACAAAATAAAAAGCAAACACACACTCACAACACCTAAGCTTCAACACAGGCGATTAAAGGCCTCCACAATGAAGATAACAAACCCCTGAAACAACAAATGAAAGATTCTATAAGAAAAATTTCCAATGCTAACGGACTGGAATATATAATACTGATATAATAGTCATATTACAAAAACTGATTCTCAAGTTCAATATAAAATTAAAACCATGTGAAATTCTTTACAAAACAAGAAAAAATGCTAACATTCATAAATAATATCCTACAATAGGTTAACACAATCCTGTAAAAATTGTGGAGGCAGATGTAGCACAATGCCTGATGGCAACACATTTTAGGGAAAGCGCCTCTTTCACAGAAGGCTCTTGCAAACTTATTATCTGCATGTAAAAGATTGACAACAGCTCTCTCTGTCTCTCTCTCTGTGTCTCTCTCTCTCTCTTTCTCCACTCCCTACACACCCCTGTCTCCCTCTCCCTTGCTCCCTCACTCCCTCATTCTCTCACTCTCTTGCTCTCCCATCCTAAACAAAATGTAATTAAAATCTGGGTGAAGACTTGAAGTAAGACTTGAGCTTTTGACTAATATACAAAAATATAGAAAACCCATTTAAAGACAAGCATAGACAATGACTCTCTGAATAGGACTCCTGCAGCACCAGAAATAGTACCAAAGTTGGGATAATGTAATTTCTTGATATTAAAAGGCTTGTGAAGTTCAAAGAATAGAAGCACCAGAACAGAGACAGCCCACAGAATGGGATAACATCTACTAGCTAGTTATCCAACACAGGATTGATATCTTCATGACCCGATTTTAAAAAATGATTTTTAGATCACCAAGACCAAAAAAAATAAAAAATAAAAAATAACTGACCTCCACATCAAACCAGATACATTGAAACTAATAGAAAGTAAGTGGGGAAGAACCTCGAACAAATAGGCACAGGGGAAAATTTCCTGAAGAGAACCCCAATAGCTTCTGCTCTAAGATCAAGAATTGACAAATGGGACCTCATAAAGTTACAAAGCTTCTGTAAGGCAAAAGACACTGTCAATAGGACAAAACGGCAACCAACAAATTGGGAAAAGATCTTTACCAACCCTATATCTGATAGAGGGCTAATATCCAATGTATACAAAGAACTCAAGAAGTCAGTCTCCAGAGAACCAAATAACCCTATTAAAAAATGGAGCATAGAGCTAAACAAAGAATTCTCTACTGATGAACTCCAAATGGCTGAGAAACACCTAAAGAAATGTTCAACATCCTTAGTCATCAGGGAAATGCAAATCAAAACAACTCTGAGATACCACCTCACACCAGTCAGATTGGCTAGGATAAAAGACTCAGGTGACAGCAGGTGCTTGAGAGGTTGTGGAGAAAGAGGAACACTACTTCACTGCTGATGGGATTGCAAACTGGTACCACCACTCTGGAAATCAGTGTAGCGGTTCCTCCGGAAATTGGACATAGTTCTACCAGAGGACCCAGCCATACCACTCCTGGGATATACCCACAAGATGCTCCATCATGTAATAAGGACACATGCTCCACCATGTTCATAGCAGCCTTATTTATAATAGCCAGAAACTGGAAAGAACCCAGATGTCCCTCAACAGAGGAATGGATACAGAAACTGTGGTACATCTACACAATGGAGTACTACTCAGCTATTAAAAACAATGAATTTATAAAATTCTTAGGGAAATGGATGGATCTGGAGAGTATCATCCTGAGTGAGGTAACCCAATCACAAAAGAACACACATGATATGCATTCTCTGAAAAGTGGTTAAGCCCAGAAGTTTGGAATACAGGAAGAACAACCCACAAACCACAAGAAACTTAAGAAGAAGGAAGACTAAAAGGTGGACATTTCATTCCTTCTTAAAAAGGGGAGTCAAATATCCACAGAAGGAGTGGCAGAGATTAACTATGGAGCAGAGAGTGAAAGAAGGACAAGCATATAGCTATCTCCTGAAGGGCTCTGACAATACCTGACTAATACAGATGTAGAGGCTCACAGCCATTCATTGAACTGAGTACACGGTCCCCAATGAAGGAGTTAGAGAAAGGTTCTATGGAGCTGAAGGGTTTGCAGCCCCTTAGGATGAACAACAATTACTAACTAGTACCCTCAGAGCTCCCAGGGACCCAACCACCAATCAAGGACTGTACAGGGTGGGACTGAATGTTCTGGCAGCATGTGTATAGTAGAGGATTGAAAATTCGATCATCAATAGGAGGAAAGGTCCTCGGCCTTGTGAAGGTTTTGTGCCCCAGTGTAGGAGAATGCCAGGGCCAATAAGTGGGAGAGGGTGGGGTGGCAGGCATGGGGAGGGGGGAGGCAAAAGGGGTTTGTTCTTGTTGTTTTTGTTTGTTTGTTTGTTTGTTTTTTGGATGGGAACCTGGGAAAGGAAAAATTTACATGTAAATAAAGAAAATATCTAATAATAATAATAATAATAATAATAATAATAATAATAAAAATAAAAAAATAAACAAAAAAATCCAATGAACAAATGAAGTGAACAGGTACTTTTCAAAAGAAATGCAAATGGTCAATCAACATGTAAAAAAGTATTCAATATCTTTAGCTACAAAATAACTATAAATAAAAACTAATAAAAATTTAGATTGCTGTTCATCTCTGTTAAAATTCATATCATTAAGAAAACAGTATCAAGGGCTTGTGAAGATGACACTGGGACTTCCATAGTGTTAGTGGATATATAAGGTAGTCCACCCACTATGGAAATCAGTACTGAAGTTCCTCAAAAATAGTACGAATTTGACTATCATATACTACTTCTTGGAAAACACCTTATACCATTAAAGTCAGCATACAGTAGAGATAATGATAAATGATCATATCTTCCCATCTTTCTCTTCTCTAAATACACAAAGCTCACTCAAACCGTATACCAAAAACATACAACTCATACACTAACAACTCTCACAGTCACACAAACATAAATATACATACACACACATACCATTTAAGGAACTACTCACAATAGCAAAGCTATGAAATAAATAAAGAAAATGTGATACTTATATATATTTGACTATATGATGAAATACTAGTCAACCATAGAGAATAAAGTCATGTTATAAGCATCAACATTGATGGAATAGGGTTCTCATGTTAATCTACATAAGGAAGATGCAAGAGACCAGAAACATATTGTAGTTTCAAGTGTAGAAAGTAAATTTATTATAAAGAAAACTAATATAGAAGAAATAATTCAGGAGGAGAAAAAGAACTAGCTGGAGATAGTTGTGGAAAATATTGGGTTAAATATGAGCAAATCATATTTTAGATATATATAAATATGCCATAATGAAATTATTTGCTTGTAAAAATTAATGTAATTTTGTATTAATCATACTGATAAAATTATGAAAAGTACTCAACTTAAAATGCTGTAGTAAAATATCAATTTAACAATAAAAAAGTGTAATAGCAAAAGTATAACATAGAATATTAGGGAAAGTGCTGCTGTTTCACACATTCAGTGTGCAAATGCAAAAATCTTATTTGAGAAACAATTTAATAATACATATTAATAAAGTGTATTCTTTCTTTGTATTACTAGTCATTGTAATTTATAGTGGAATAATAATTTAATAACAATAGAATCTAATAATGAAATTATTTGTTATATCCTACTTCCAATAAAAATGTATTTTCTTTTTTAAAATTAAATTTTAAAGTTAGCATACAAGAAGGGATTTCATTAGAGCATTTCCATGCATCTCTGCCTTATTATTATACACATTGTCTTTCTCCATCCCAATCCCCAGTACCCCTGCAATCTCCATGCCCAACTCTCTTGTCTCTTTTCATTCCCACAAATACTTCTCAATTCTGCTCATACTATCCACATCTCATTTTCCTTTATTTTAATCCTCTCCCTTCACTTTCTATTTCTTCCTCTCCTCTCTATCCACATTTGTTTTCACTTATTTTCATTATAACACACACACACACATACACACACACAAGTGTATATCCACACACACTATAAAACCTTAAATCTAGATATAACATAGTAAAGCAAACATGAAGAATTGATTTTTTATATGTCTGGCTATATCTTTCAATGTGCTTTTCAGTCCCATCTATTTCTTGAAAATGTCATGATTTCATTTTCCTTTATTTCTGAAAACAGCCTCATTCTATATGCACACTGTGCTTTTTTTACCCATTCATTTGTTGTTGCACATCTAAGATGGCTCTAGTTTTTAGCTATTGTAAATTCTGCTGAAATAAACATGGAACTTGTAGTAAATATAATAAAAAGGTAAAATAACATAAACAACCTTGCTAGGGAGAAGGCCCAGTGAGGAAGAATAAAGATTTGAGTTTGGATCTATAGAACCTATGATAAAGCAAGCCATCATACTGCATACTTGTCAAAACTGTACTATAAGGAGAACAGGTGTCCAAGAGGCTCATTGGCTGGACAATCTAGCAGAAATGCTTTTCTCTTGACTTAGTATGAGATTCTTTCTCAAAACCTGAGGTGGAGAATGATAAAGAAAGATTCCTGAAGTTGACACATCACAAAAAACACACACATACACACAGAGACACACACACACACAGTCCACACACAGCCCACATACCACAGAAGTAAACATACATCACACACACACACATATACACACCACTTATACACAGTCACACACATGTGTGCACGTATATACATATACACCACTGCCACAAAATCAAAACTTAAAAACAAAATTAGTAAGATAAAGTTAAATTTTACTAAAAGCTTAATATGAAAAAGAAAGTTTACATTAAAATTTTAAGAAAAAGTAAAAGAAAGATAAACAGAAAAAAGATTTCTCCCCTCCCCCTGCCCCCAAATACAGAGGAAAACACTGTGTGGTAGTTTGGATACAAACAATTTCCACAGGGTGATATATTTGAATACCTGTCTCCCCAGTTGCTGGAATTATTTGGGAAGGATTAGGAGGTGTAGCCCTTTTCAAGAATGTGAGTGCCTGGCAGAAGGCTTTGAAGTTTCAAGACTCACCCCATTCATTCCCTTGGCTCTCTCTGTCTGATGATGTTAACTGACTGCTACTGCTCTGTCTCCATGCCTGCCTACTTACTGCCACACTCCATGCCATGACTGTCATGGATTCTAACCCTCTGAAACCCAAATAGCTATTTTTTTCCCTGTTTCTTCCCTTGGTCATGTTGTCTTATTCCAGAAATAGAAAAGTAATTAAGATAAAGCGTGGACAAAATCAGATGTTTATATGAGAGTAATCAAAATATAGATATTTTAATGTAATATATTGAAATAAAACCTGAGCCTCAGGAATCAGCCAGGAGGCATATGCCTCAGGAAGTGCAGGGGAGCCACAGGACTGCAGGGACTGGAGTCTCTCAGCTTCTGAGGTACTGTGCTGGATCAGCGAACACCTCTGCCCCCGGCCTGCTAGGGAAGGACTTCCCCCCAAGACCGGCTTCAGCCCAAGGACTCAGGTGAGATCCGCCATTTTGTCTCTGGGGTCTTGCTAGGGCAGGACCAGCCGGGGGAC
>JADRCD010211452.1:3005-19380 GCA_019843815.1 Montemys delectorum | reverse complement strand
TCATAGATAGAGCTTTGTGTGGAGTTGCCAGAGCTTACCTGTTCCAACTGACTTCCCAGAGGTGTTGCATACCTCCCCCGATGGACAGCTCCGTATCCCAAATAGGAGCCCTAGCTAAAACTGGAAGGTTATGGTTTGAGTTCAAGACCCATCTCCAAAAGACAAGTGCTTCCTCTCAGCATTGGCTGCGGCATCGAGCTCAGCCTCACATTTAGCACTGCCAGGCGATCCTTTCGTAATATAAGCTGCAGGAGGGCTGGACTGAACGAGGGTCCCGCTCCCCTACCCCCGGTGGTGATTGTCTGTAGACTGTGGGCATCTGCTTGGGGCCTGAAGAGCCCTCTTCTATGTCCCCATCTTGTCAGTGAGTCCTGCTGGCTGTTAGCAGCTGGGTCCATCCTTCTGTTGTGTCTGCCCCATACCTCTGTAGAAGGAAGACAGTAGAGGATGGACGATAAGGGTAGTCAGTCACCAGGTCATATGCTGTTCTTCCCTGTCTCTACCAAGCCTAGCCTCATTTCTACTCTGGCCTCCTCATCAAGCATGGTGGCTGGGGATGGGGGACAAGTGTGCAAGCTACCAGTAGGCTCTGTTCTCTATCAGTGGCCTTCTGGGCACCTTCCCTCTCCCCACATTGACTATGGAGTTTGTAGTTCCGGGACAGGTTCCCTCAGTGTCTGTGTCGGACATGGTAGCTTAGTTGTTGAGAAGAGGTGACGCTATTTCCTGCCCTGTGCTGAGGCTATGACTAAGGCAGACGCAGGACAGCTGACTGGCCAATGAATGGGCTCTCTGAGAGTCAGGTGTTCTCTCCTTGACCAATCAGCTGTTGACAGGGCTCATACTTTAACAGTACAGATCGTGGCTGATCCAAAATAGTGGGGTTTGTGAGCATCAATAATGATGGACGTGAGTGTTAGTTACTTGTCTCTCTGCTAGGATAGAATGCTGGACAGAAGCAACTGAAGAGAAGAAGTGTCTATTTTGGCTCCCAGGTTCAGGGTATAATCATGGCCGGGCAGTCATGGCAATAAGCGCTTGAGGCAGAGCTGGTCACATCGCATCCTCAGTAGGAAGCAGAAAGAGATCTGTACTGTTAACAAGCTTATTCAGTCCAGGTCCCCAGCCCATGAAACAGTGATGTTCACCTCAGGGTGGGTCTTGCCATCTGAATTAACGTAGTTTAGAAATTCACATTCATGCTCAGAAGTTTGTCTACCAGATGATTCTAGATCCTGTCAAGTTGGCAATGTTATCTATATCACAGTGTCTTAAAATGTTTTCTTTTCGTGTGTGTGTGTGTGTGTGTGTGTGTGTGTGTGTGTGTGTTGTGTGTGCTTGTTTTGCTTGTTTTATGTGAATGCATGTGGGTACCAGGCAGACCCTGGAGAGGCCAGAAGAGAGTGTTCGATCCCGTGCAACAGGATTACAGATGCTTGTGAGCCACCATGTGGGTGCTAGGAATTGAACTCAGTGCCTTTGGAAAAACAGACAGTGCTCTTAACCACTGAGCCGTCTCTCCAGCTCTCACCACAGTGTCTTCAAACAAAGGGAAAAAATACCAAGTAGTGGCCAGTGAGATGCCTCTCCAGAGATCGTGCCTGGGCCTGTTTTTGTCGGTAGGAGATTTATAAGGCCGAGGATCCAACTGTCCTTTGGGAAGGACCAGGAGGAACCCCCTTCGGCATCGTGGGGCTATGGAGGAGAGATCTTGGGGAATCTTGGCATCTTCCAGGCCTGCCCAGGTGCTTTCTGTTGGCCCGTATGTAGAGCATCTCTACCCGCAGCTTGGTTAAGGGATGACAACCATGGATGTCCATAGGAGTGCCTGAGCAGAGAAGGAAGTACTGGCGCTTGGGTGGAGCCTGGGATGGCGGTAGCCTCCCTGGAGAGTGGTGCAGGGTCCAAGCCCCGCCCACTTGCTCCTGCTGTCTTCTGCAGGAACAAAGATGTCTGAGGAAGGTAGAATGTCCTCTGCTTGGTTGCTCCCTTACTCCCTCACTTACTCCGGTAAGTGGGCAGAGGCAGGGGAGGCCTTAGGAGGCTGAACAGGATCTGCAGGTTGGTTGATGAAACCAGACATCTGGGACTTTGATTCTTCCAGACTTGATTCCTTTGTTTCATTCATGTGGCTACTGGAACCTTCCTGTCTTAGTCAGGGTTTCTATTCCTGCACAAGCATCATGACCAAGAGACAAGTTGGGGAGGAAAGGGTTTATTTAGCTCACTTCCACATTGCTGTTGATCACCAGAGGAAGTCACGACTGGAACTCAAGCAGGTCAGGAAGCAGGAGCTGATGCAGAGGCCATGGAGAGATGTTTCTTACTGGCTTGCTTCTCCTGGCTTCCTCAGCCTGCTCTCTTATAGAATCCAAGACTTCCAGTCCAGAGATGGCACCACCCACAAGGGGCCCTACCCCCTTGATCACTAATTGAGAAAATGCCCCACAGCTGGATCTCATGGAGGCACTTCTCCAACTGAAGCTCCCTTCTCTGTGATAACTCCAGCCTGTGTCAAGTTGACACACAAAACCAACCAGTACACTTCCCTACCTTCTGAGGGAGGGGCGTGATGAGCGGGTGCAGTAGAGTAGGCATTGCTCAGAGAAGCAGGGACATGGGTTCAGGTCTCAGATTTTCCAGCTTGCTGTGTGGTCTCAGGCAAGTGCCATTCTCCCTGACCCCCATCCTTCACACCCGGAGCTTCAGTTTTTTACCTGGACACTGAGGTGTTGGAGTGACAGAATTCGTCAGCGTATCTCTGGCTCTTCAGGAATGAACCTCACCTGACCACTGCTGGTGTCTAGTCACTGCTTCCTGACTCTGACCTGTGTCACCTCAATACAGCACATCACCATTCACTGACCGACTGTTTCCAGAGAGGAATGGAGAGCTCAGAGGTGGTAGATGACAAGTCCACAGACACAGGGCCAGGAAAGATCAGGGCCTGTCTGATCAGGGCCTTCCAGAGTTTCGGTGAACCCTTCACTAGGATAGAGATGACAGCTGAGGTGGGGCGGGGAGACAGTGCTCACTCTGGAAGACAGATGGCTTTCCAGTTGCTTGTAAGGTCTGGGTGCTGTTCTAGCCACTGGGCATGGAATGGAGCTAGCACATCTAATGATACACCATAGGTGTGGGTCATCTCACACCACCGCCTGGTGATGGAGAGCCCTGGGCCTGACAGGTCTTTTAAATACCAGAACTGGATTGGGACCCACTACCCTTAGAAGGAGGCTCAGCCTGCAGAACTGCAGTCAGTCAGATGTCTTTCCTAGCAGCTCTCTTCCAAATGCCTCCGACATATCCAATGGCCCCTTCATGCCCTGCCTACAGCCAGAGAGGTTTGCTCAAATTAAGAATTTGCTCCATTCCCTCAGTGCCCCTCCAGGGGTTCCAGAGAGCAGAGAAAACGATGCCTTGTCTAATGTGCAGGTGCAGCTCTGCATTTGGAAGGAGACCTTGACAAGCTTTAGGAAAAAAAAAAAACCGTCCCCAGATGACCCTCAGTTCTTAGAGAGAAATACTAACTTGTGTAAATGCTGAAGGGTTTTGTCGCCCCCAGAAGCCCAAAGCCTGCCTACTTGAGGGTCAATGACAAGAGGAAGGGTATATGTACAGATGGAGATGCATACATGTGCATGCACATGCATGCATGTGTGCACACACCTGTTCTGGGTGACCTTGGGGTCTCCTTCACAGGGACAACCTGATGGCTCCTCCAGGCCCTGGGGTCTGTCCCCTGTCTTGCCAGGGCCAACCTTGTAGGGTCTCAAGGAAGAGAGAGATGGTGGAGAGGAAAGGGAGGGACAGTTTCGCCTGGCTTTGAGATGAATGTCCGTCAGTGCTGGCCACATAGAAAAATGATTTATTCTTTTGACAAATGAGGTTTAGAATTTTAGATTGCACTTAAATTCATTTGCTATAATGGGTTTTATATGGTACATATGTGGAGGTCAGAGGACGTTGTGGTAGTTGGTTCTCTCTTTCTCGCAGGTGGGTTTTGGGGATAAAACTCAGGGATGGTATCAGGCTTGCAAGTGCCTTTCCCTGCTGAGTCATCTCTCCTCTTTCTCTTCCCTTCTCCTCTTCTGCCTCCTTCTTCTTTTGAGACAGAGTCTCATGTAGCCCAGGCTGGCCTCACTGTGTAGCTGAGGATGACTGTGGGGCGATAGGCTGTGCAGGCAACCTGGTCCTGGTGGAGCAAGAGGTCTGGAACTCCGGAGGCCCGTGGGTGGTAATTTCTGCCTGCATGGGACAGAAGGTGTTCGACCATGCCTCCTGGCCCCTGGCTCCTGTTTCAGTCACAACCCCCCACAGCCCCCACAGGAGAGGTGGGTGATATTGGTCATGTATTCGCAGCATCAAGCCTTCTTACATGCAAATAAAGATTCCCCAAGCTCTCAGCTCAAACCAATGAGAAGTACCTGCTGCTGAACCCCGAATCACCCACAAAATTGTATATAAATCCCATCCATGGAATTAAAGGTGTGCGAGATCTACTCCGTCATCCGAGCCTTTTGTTTTAAGAGCTGTCACACTTGGGGAGAGGTCTACTCTCCTGAAACTCGGCCTTAAGCTGCGCCGCACTCCTCACTGGCTAGTTGGCCTCTTGTCGGCCCAGCTGGACCTTACTCAGTGCAGGGCCATGTGGAGTAACTGGCGGTGGACCCTGGAAAGCATGACAGAGACGGAGGTGAAGCCAACTGCAGCAGCAGCAGCAGCAGCAGCAGCAGCAGCAGCAGCAGCAGCAGCAGCAGCAGAAGCGACTTCTCCTCCCTGCCCGTGCTCTCTTCCCCTTTGCTGGGACTCTTGCACCGGGCTGAGCCAGAGATCTCCGTGAAAGCCTCTGGTACACAGGCCCACAGATGACCTTGGTCTCCTGAGTTCTGGGCTCACAGGCATGCACCCCCATGCCCGTACATCTCATTTTGTCACGGCTCTCAGTCTTCTCCCTGCAGGGAGCTAAGGGTTGTCTTGGCTGAGGGACAACAGCTTTTCTACATTTATTTCTAGATTTCTTCTATTTGTAAAACAATAAATATTCTACAAATATTTCTCTAACATGTTATTAGACAGACACTGGTTGAGTAGATCTTTTGGCTTGGAGAGTTTGAAGCCTGGTCTGGGGATGTAGCCCAGTGGTTAGAGCTCTCACCTGGCATGTGCGATGCTCTGGGTTTGGTCCTCAGCACTGAAAAGAAAAAAAGAAAAAAGAAAAAAAGAAAAGAAAACAGTTCACAGCTTAGTGAACAACAAACAAACAAATAAATCAAAAAGAAAGAAACAGCATGGTAATTACTGGAATAAACACTCACAGCCAGTGTTTTGAGAACACGGTGACCAGCATTTCCCAGGGTAGTTTGAAGAGATGCATGGAGCAGTGGGCATTTGAAGATGTAGGAGCCTGTCCAATGGGGGAGGCTATGGCGTGAGCAGAGCAGCATTCAGCAAAACCAGACTAGAGCAAGCAGAGTCCTGGGAGAGGGGAAATGGACTGCTGTAAAGCTGGAGCAGTCAGCCCTGGCTCCTTGCGAGGGGACACAGATGCCATGCTCAGGAGTTTGAATGCCATCATACAGGTGACAGGGCCTTGAGGGGTTTTCTCTGGAAGAGGGACATGGCAGATTGATGTGGCTTGTGTTTATTTGCGTGCACACCACGTTCTAAAGCCTCCCACATTGTGTTCATCTGTCTCCCTGGCATGGACCAGCTTTGACAGAACTGTGGACTGGATGGAGAATCAGGTCTCTGCTCTGCCTGCGGCTGGCCACTGTGTGCTGAAGATGTGGTGTGGTTACGGATACATGGATTCTGGAGGCCAGGAAAGTGTCCTAGTATAAAAGATGGGCACGGGCATATCACTCTCCAGATGTGCAGGCTTCACGTGGGTCCCTCATGGTCAAGCCCAGATGGATGCCTGCTGTTTCATTACGTGGTTCCTTGTGGATATAATGGCTTGCCCAAACAGTGGCTCTTGGCCTGGCATTATCTGCTGTAGAATGGCCTTGATGGGAGTGAACACCATGCCTCTTCTCGTGGTTTTGAGAAGGCTAGAGAGGAACTGGAAAGATGCCTCAATGGGTAAATGCCCTTGCAGTGCGAGCATGAAGACCTGCGTTCAAATCTCCAGCATCCATGTAAAGTCAGTGGTTGTCACATATAGCTGTAGCCCTGGTGCTGTGGGAGGCGGAGACTGAGGGAGCATAAGGGCTTGTTGCCTGCTAGCCTCCCTCCAGGGTCAGCAAGAGACTTTGTCTCAAGAAAATAAGGTAGAGAGAGACAGAACCTCTTCTAGCTTCTGAACACTCACATGTATATATATACCAGATGCAACTCTCTCTCTCCCTCTCCCTCCCACTCAGAACTTTTCCTTGTGCAGAAATCCTCTCATGACAAATAGAGTCCTTTCCCTTGCTCGTGAACTCTTATCGATTTTCCCTCTGTCAAAATCCCTCAGGCATTGCCAGTTGCCTAATGGTCACCCAAGGTCCACAAGAGGTCCCTGTTGTTGGTGGGTTGCCCCTGTTCTCAGTCATGTTACTAGCTCACTGGCCACAGAAGCAGGATTCTGTGTGTAGTGGCGTGAGCTGGCTCCCTTGAGGTCCACCATGTACCAGGCCCCGTGCTGAGTGCTTCCCTTTGAGATCTGGTTCACAAGGAGGCCACCAAGATCCTGAGGCTGGGGAGTTGCTTGGAGCAGCATCAGCAAAGGGGAAAATGGTGCTTGCTTTGCACAAAGGCAACATGTCCCCAAGACTCACACCAAGAACTACAACCTCCACTGTGGGTTCCCACTGTGGATCTTAAAGGGCTGTTGCAGACAGCCTCACACTGGCCACTGGAACAGTATTTCTGCATGAGGCTCCCTCTGAGGATTCGGGGATGGGGGGTGGGTTTCCACTGGGGGTAGGAGGCAGCTGGGTGCCTGCCTGCTGCTCTGTCTACATAGGGATGAATATGGGATGGGAAGACAGTCGAGAGATCTGACCCCTAACTACAGGAGGGTTGGCTTGGGACCTGGAGGTATGATAGTGGTCTGATGCCAGTGGAGGCTGAGCTGGAGGCAGGTCACAAGGCTAAGAGCCTGAGATGATGACAATCAGGGGTCTGGCTTGAGCCTCAGACATCTCATCAGGTTTGGGAGGGGACACTAGTGAGCCCTCCTTGTCACCAAGGAGCGACCCTCCCTCCGACACTCTGGCTTCCATGCACACAAGCACACTCTCTTCATCTTCTAATTTAGTTTTCCTTTCCCTTCCTTCTTCTCTTCCTCCTTTTCTTTCATATGGAAATAGGCCTATTGTTTTTCTGAAAGTAGAAACTCATGCTGTTTGTAAAAAGAAATCAGGCCATACAGTCATTTAAAAATAAGATTAAGTAGTCCAAGACCCCGACTGTGCAGAAAAGCACCCCAGGACCATTGGTGGAAGCCCTCAGACCTTTTGTGGATGCAGGAGGCACTCAGATTTGAAGCTTGACTCCCTCCCTCCCAGGCACCTCATGCTCCTGCCTGCAGCCATCCCTCCTCTTCATCTCTCCCTCCTCTGGTCTGTGATCTGCCAGTCACTCTGTGTGCTGCACTGACCTCTTTGGGCTGTCCTGGTGTCTATTGTTAATTTAGTTCCCACTAATAGATTTTTCTCCCCTGAAGACCAGATGTGCACCTCCAGGCCTTGGGTATGGCTACACAATGCAGCCCAGCCTCAGCATCCTCTGAATAGGATGTGTGCCAGGAGGTCACCTGCACAGGAGGTCTGTGCCTTGCTGTGGGATCCTGAGAGGCACTGTTCATGTAGGTAGCAGTGCTGGGATTGGGACAATGGGCAGAACCTGCCTGATGACTGGATACTGCAGCTGAAACAAATCCCTAAGCCTTAGAGGAGACAGCTGACTTCCATCCAACCATCTAATCTGCATCTGTGTCCACCTTGTGTGTCAGGCCAGCTGATTCCAATCAGTGTTTAAAGGTCTAGGGCAGGCAGAAGATGCCACCCTCTGGGAATCCTATTGGTTGTGAATGTGGAAAGTGGCCAGAGAGAAGAAACTGAAGGCCCCACACAGGCCCAGAAAGAGTTGTGGGAGGAGTCAGAGTCAAGGCCCAGCCCTTGCATGGAGTCAATGGGGGCCAGCAGAAAAGGAGCTACTGAGCTAGAATCTGACTTTGGGGACTTGAAGGTAGACAGAGAAGTGTTGGAGCGAAGGGAAGATGGTTGGCTGTCTAACAATAGAGGCTCCAGAGCCAAGGTTCTCAACTTTCCTAATGCTGCAACCCTTTAATACAGTTCCTCAAGTCTTGGTGATCCTCAACCATAATCTTCATTGATAGTTCATAACTGTAATTTTGCTACTGTTATAAATCATAATGCAAACACCTGTGAAAGGGTTGTTCAACCCCCAAAAGGGTCCCAACCCACAGGTTGAGAACCATTCTCCTAGAGGCTGAGACACGGGTGTGTGGGAGTGGAGAGTAAGGGGTATCATGAAGGACACAGAGAAAGCACCAGGGACCTGCCACTCCTCTCCAACACCAGGAATGAGGTCAACAGACAACCAGCCTTAGCCTGATTTTTCTTTCCCTTCCTCTTCCCCCTTTTCATCCCCCTTCCTCCCCCTTTCCTCCATTCTTCTTCCTTTCCTTCCCTCCCCTTCTCCCCCCACCCCCACGGCCTTTTTTCCCCCTTGAGACAGGATCTTACTATGTAGCCTAGGCTGGCTTTGAACTCAAGATTCTCCCTCATCAACTCTTGCATGCTTGGGATGACAGGTGTGTCCCTCCTCACCTGCCTGGATGTTTGATTTTTGTTTCTCATAGACCTGGTGGCAGCGGTGGTGGTGGTGGTGACTTATTGATCTCTGCCTGCTCCCTCATTTAATGGATGAGAAAACAGACCCAGAGAGGGAAGCCAGGAGCCTGAGGTCACACAGCAAGTCAGTGCAGAGGCTTGGGTTACAGCGGGGATGCTGTGGTTCCCAAGAGGGGTGAGGTTTAGCACACTAGGCACCATGACCAGGTGCAGTGACAGCTGTGGATTCCAGAGCTGGAATGACCACTGGGACCCTGAGCCCTGGTGTTTAATGGTTGTCCACCTTGGACAAGCACCCCAAACCCTGTGAGCTTATGTCCTCCTCATCTTCTGGGAGTAGGGGGTTCAACACTTTGACAGCATGTTGATAGGGACTGAGCAGCATAAGGCTCACAGTAGGTGCTTCATTAAGGCTGCCCCCTGGTTGCTAAGCTCAGCTATGGGGTATCTAGCTTCTCATCTTAACCAAGAGCCTCTGACACTTTTAGAAACAACCAGGTTTCTAGTTATTAAAACTGCATACAAAATTTTCCTTCTTTAGGTTTCTACATTTTAATACTTAAAATAGAGAAAATATCACCTGCACCCCAGCACTGTAACCAAGTCATCTCAGGGAAGGCCCCTGTCATTCACCTGGCTGGCCCATGCTTCATGAATGGCAGCCTTCTCTGACGTGGTGACAACATGACCCCGAGGAAGCCTCACAGGCCCTGGGGTGCCCTGGGTGGGGACATACCTGCCTGAAAAACATTATCAAACTCTGAGCCTGGCATTTTGAAGACCCTCTGGGGCACCCTGGAGCAGTTTGAAAGGTTCATTTAGGAAGGAAATTCCCTGGCTGTGGCTCTTTTTCAGCTTCATTTTGGTTTGATTTCTCAGCTTGCTGCTAACCGTGTACGGATACCTGCCTCTGTGATCTCTACATTAGCAGCTCAGTGTCAGGAGAGGCGGCACTCATTGGTACTTTTCTTCTTTCTAACAATGAAAATAGAACTTTAAAAATATTTATTTTTATTATTTCCCCTTTGTTCTTGTGTATGTCTATGTGCGGGTATGGGCATAAGAGTACAGGTCCCTGAAGAGACCAGAAGAGGGCGATGGATCCCATTGGAGCTGGGATTGCAGGCCATTGTGAATTGTCCAATATTGGTGTTGGGACTGAACTGGAGTCCTTGAAGGTTAGCAAGTGCTCTTAACCACTGAGCCATCTCTAACCCTGAATATAGGGCTTTTTACTGTTATTTGGGCCACTGTATAATCTATTACTTTTTGACTTTCAGAGTGTCTTGGAGCCTCTGAACTCTTAGGTTATCATGGACAAACTTGGTGAGAGATATTGACGTCTCCTACTTTGCTTTGGGAAGTGATCTGCGCTTCATACAGAATCCAGACTGAACCCTTCGGTCCAGTCCCTTCTCAGCCTTTGCACATGACATTGCTGCTGCCAGCAATATTTCTCAGTCATAATTCTGCATTATTTTTAAAATAATGATCTGAATTATGAACATTATGTATAAATAGTTAATATTTCTTTGTTTTCCAAACAGAGAGGCCTCTCCTTACCACTTTATTGAAACACTCTTCCCAGCACTCTGTCCTCGTTCTGATATAATTCTCTCTCCTTATTATATCTGCTATGTCACTGTGTGCATGAGTGCAGTACCTTCCGAGGCCAGAGGAAGGCATGTGGTCTCCCAGGAACTTAAGTTACAGGAGATTGCAAATTGCTCAGTGTGGGTGTCCTTTGGAAAAGCAAGAAGCTCTCTTAACTGCTGAGCTGACTCTCTGGTTCCCCTTACTATTATTATTTTGGGGGGTGGTCAATGCTGAAGATGGAGCCCAGGTTTTGTGCATGCTAGCTGAGTGCTCTTCTGTGGGCTACACTGCTAGCTCTAGTCTCTGAGACCTTTGGACTTAGAGATGGTACCTGGTTTTACACTCATGATACCGTCCCATCCTAGAGTTAGGGGACTGTGTTCCAGCCCAGTGGTCTAAAAGGTATTGTAGTACCTGGGTTACTGTCTTCTACCTGGCTCTGTGGAGGAGTCTTGGGCTCCTGTGCCCAGAGCTGCCTGAGCTCAATGAGAAATGCTTAGGGCCTGGGGCTTCCTCAGTTTCTTCTACCCAATCCCCAGGCCCTGAAAAGATGGAGAGGCAGTAGGTGACTTCTGCTTTGTGATAGCTGAAACACAAGGGTTGCTGTGGAAGCCAGATATGACAGGAATCAGCTGAAGGGAGGACTGGGTGTGAGCTCCCTCCCTTCCGTTCCCATCCACTGATCTTAGATGCTATGGCCTTTGTAGAGTGGGTCTTTTGGCTGGCAGCTTTGCCTTCACTTATCTTCATTTATATAATGAGTCTCGTCTTCATTGAGAACAGTTGTTCCAGGCCCTTGGCACTGCACTGTGTGGATTAACCCATTAAATCCTCCCGGTGACCCTGTGAGCCTTAACCCCTGTGTTAGAGTCAGAGGGAGCAAGAAACCAGCTCTCTTGGAATAATAGGACAGGACTCTTTTCCTGGCTTAAAGCAGGATCTGGATTCCATGATCCCAATCTAGACTCCAGTATTATTTTCCACTGACCATTTAGCCACTGACTCCAGAACCCTGCTGGGCTCAGAGACAAGCTGAAGTACTTGACCTGGTGTATTAGTCAGGGTTTTACTGCTGAGAAGAGGCACCATGACCAAGGCAACTCTTTTTTTTAAAATTTATTTTTATTTAATTATCTTTGACAGTTTCTTTCTTTTTAAAGATTTATTTATTTATTTTATGTATACGAGTACACTGTAGCTGTAACAGATCGTTGTGAGCCTTCATGTAGATGTTGGGAATTGAATTTTGTAGGACCTTGCTATCTCCAGTTGACCCCGCTTGCTCCAGTCAACCCCGCTTGCTCAGGCCCAAAAGATTTATTTATTACTCTTTATTATACATAAGTACACTGTAGCTGTCCTCTGACGTACCAAAAGAGGGCGTTAGATCTTTATTACGGGTGGTTGTGAGCCACCATGTGGTTGCTGGGATTTGAAACTCAGGACCTTCAGAAGAGCAGTCAGTGCTCTTATACGCTGAGCCATCACGCCAGCCCTCAAGGCACCTCTTATAAAGGACCACATTTAATTGGGGCTGGCTTACAGGGTCAGAGGTTCAGTCCATTGCCATCAAGGCGGGAGCATGGCAGCGTCCAGACAGGCATGGTACAGGAGGAGCTGAGAGTTCTACATCTGTATCCAAAGGCAAACAGGAGAAGACTGGCTTCCAGGCAGCTAGGATGAGGGTCTTAAAGCGCACACCCACAGTGACACGCTTCCTCCAACAAGGCCACACCCACTCTAACAAAGACACACCTCCTAAAAGTGCTACTCCCTGGGCCAAGCATGTACAAACCCCTGCATCCATCACACCTGACAACAGCAGTAGGTACCCAGGAAGCAGCAGGACCACCATATTCCCTGTGGCCACCCTTTACCCCTTGAATCTTTCCTAAAAGAACTAGAGGCCCTGATACCGGCCTCTCTGTTTTTCTGGATCTGGGAAATGGCAGCTGTTAGTGGCTTATTTAAAGAACACCAGAATGACAGATGCCTGGTTCTAAGACTCCAGACTTGAAGCACCTGCTTGCTCAAGTGTTTTGAGGCTGCCAGTTCTAGGTATGTATCTCGAAACATCCTCTTTAACTGGCCCACCACCTCTAGTCCCCAGCTCTGGTCCTTGTCCCTGGTAGCTCAGAACACCTGGCAGTACCTTGTCATGCAATAGGCTTGGATAAAATGCCTGCACAGACACTTTGGCTTGGCTTGTCAGCTGACTCAGGGCAGGCGGCCCTGCCTCTCTGCAGCCCTGTATCTCCAGCTTTCCAATCGTCTTTCTTTTCAAAGGTGAGGATTCTATGTGTCAAAGTTAAGTCAGAGCTTCTCAAAGTTTCCCACCAAAGCAAAACCCGACTGCGGAAGAGAGTAAACAGGTGCCCTGGGGGGTGGGGGCGGGGCAGGGTGGGGGCATAGCTTAAAACAGCCTGCCACAAGCTCAGCATTCATTGAAGTCTCACTGCAGCTTAAAAATTCATGGGAATTTTGCATTCAGCTCCATAATGCATCTGCGCTGTTCCTTTTAACGCGAAGATGGCTTTTCAAGTTGCTCGCCATCGGGTAATCTCAATGCCAGCAGGACTGGCCATGTTTGTCGTGGAGCTCATATATTCTTCGGCGCACCCGATGGGAGTCCCCAGGGATGTGTGTATCCAGTTTAAGAAAGATTCGTGTAGGTACCGTGCTCTGGAAGGAGCAAAACACATTAGATAAAGGTCAGGGAGTTTGGATGTGAGCCTTGGCAGTAATGGGAACACATCCATCAGAGAGCGAGATGTATGTATGGAGGAGGGAAGAGAAGGAAAGGAGACACTTGGGAATGGGGAGGCAATAGGGCTAGGAGAGGAGGTGTGGGGAGAGTGAGGGGACACAAATTTCAGGCTGCCCTGAATATAGCTATCAAGGCATTTTCTCTTCAAATGAATCACCTCAACTCAGTGCCACCGAGTCCCTGTGAGCCATGTGCTCTGAATCCTTTGGCTCAGGGTAGCCAGCACTGTGTGTTGGCTTTTCTCTTCCTAACTGGGTCCCTTCAGCCCAAAGTCTTCCTTGCTTTTTTGAGGCGTTTCTGAGCCATTAATGCTTGCTGGAAGCTTCTGCGCGTATCCCAGAATGCTTCAGGTGAGTTTGCAGATGAGACTCCACTGGGACCCGAGCTGTAGGCACAAACCTTTGTCATCTCCTTTCTGCTCTTCTTAAGTGTCTTTTTAAAATTGCAAAGCTCCCATGCAGAAACTCGAGCTCTCCATGATATTACCAAATGTCTGAGAGCAAATATTTCCCAAGAACTGTGGGGGCGCGAGCAAACACCCTCTTTTTCCCCCCTCTGTTATTCCTGGGCGGAAGCAGATAATGAGTTACCCTTTTCACAATCAGTGCTTGCTGGATTTTTGGCTCCATTATTAGGAGCAAATATAAACAGGGTAAGTTAAAGGCATGGATTATTGCTAAATAAAATTGGGATACATGAAGCTTAAAAGTCTTAATTTTAAACTACTCCTCACAATAGGCCAGAAACTTGATCCTCTGTAATTCTCCACAAACAGCGTTTGCATTTTATTATTGAATATGTCTTCTCTCGGCCTGGGATGAGATTTGACTCATGTTTTCGCATAAATATAATAAAAAGATGCTTTCCAGCGAATATAGATTTAGGAAATAGTGTTTACTTATTTCTCTCAATTCAAGAGAGTGCAAACTGGAAATTTTTTTTTGCTTGTTTCAGTAATTTTTCTTTTAAACACAAAGGCTGCGTATTGTTTCCTTTCACAGAGACCACAAGCCAATCTGGGGAGAGTTGTGGTTTTGTCTTTTGTTTTTTGTATTTCTCTCTAGGGAGTGCACACCATACTGTGAATCTACAAGTCAGCAACTAAGGCTCTCTACTGCCTGGCAGTGGCTGCGGACATTGTGGGCAGGTGTCTGAGGGTCTGTTCAGGCTCAGAACAGCAGCCAGTCAGTCTCTTCTGGGACAGAGCCCTACGAGAGGCCCAGAGATGGAGTCAAGTCAAAGTCTGAGCCCAGCAGGCTTCTCTGGGTTCCCTTGGTGTTTATGTGTCTTTTCCAGAAGCCCACAGAGATAATAGTCGGGCAATTGCTGGCTGACTCTGTTGTTTCCTCTGTTACTTTTCCGTTGTGATAAAATACCAGGACAGAAGCAATTTCAGGGCTTATTTTGCCTTACAGTTCCAGGTTGTGGAAGTCACAATGGAGGGGACTTAAGGGAGCTGGTCACATTGCATTTGCAGTCTAGAAACAGAGAGCAAGGAAAGCTTGTACTCAGCCAGCTTTCACCTTTTTATGTAGTCTGGGACTTGTGCCTAAGGAATGCTGCCACCCACAGTGGCCAAGTCTTTTCTGGTCAACTGACCTAATCAAGATAAACCCCCTAAGGCATGTTCAGAGCCCTGTCTCCTTGGTGATTCTAGAGTCTATCAAGTTTGTATCAGTAGCCATCACAGTCAGCTCTGGATTCACAGTGGCTTTCTTGCATCTGGATGTAAAGAAACAGTGAAGAGCCAGAGCCAGTCTTTTTTTTCTGTCACTCCCAGGCATGGGATGTTGCCTCTTTGAGCCTCAGTTTTCCTATCTGTAAAACTGGATAATAATAGGATTTACTCTGTAAGATTGGTGTGAAGATCTGCCAGAGGGAAGAGAAATGCATATTTAGAAAGCCATTGGATGTATATGTATATATAGAAAACCTTGCCAGTTAGAAGGGGTTCAGACAGTGACGCTCAGGGTTTGGTGGACTAGGCTCACTCTTGGTCTGCCTTGCATTAGAGCCAGTTCTCAATGTCTTTTGTTTGGAGAATAGTGCTGAGGATCCAACCTAGGACCTCACAGGTACAATGAATTTTCTTACCAGTGAATTATCTGCCCAAGTCCCCCAAATGTCATGATTGTAGTTAGAAGCTTTCAGAAAGATTTTTGGCGGAGATCAGATCTCTCAAAAACTAAATATTTGTGTTTTAAGTTTCACCACATTCAGTCTTTTTCTGCACTGGCCAGTGGTGGTAATCCCAGCACTTGGGAGGCAGAGGCAGGCAGATTTCTGAGTTTGAGGCCAGCCTACAGAGTGAGTTCCAGGACAGCCAGGGCTATACAGAGAAACCCTGTCTCGAAACAAACAAACAAACAAAAAATTTCTGCAAGTCAGTTATTTGCACCACTTATTGGCTTCCCTTTGCATCAGGGCTGTTTCTGCTATGGCAGGATCCAACTCTCCACACCTCTCTGAGCCAGCACTTTTCCCTTTTTGGAATACTCTTCCTGCAATACATGCACATTGCCACCAGGTGGCAATAGATTCCCAGACCTCTTCTGGGAGCCTGGCCATAGCAGAGGTATTCCCGTTCCTGGGAAACAGTTGAAAATGGATTTCTATTTATTAAACCAGTTCAATGAGATTAACCTACTTACCACCCTAACTTTAAGCGTGGCAAGCGTCGCCGCAGCTAATGAGACAAAATACAAAGTGTTTGGAACACTCAATTATCTCTTCTTAAGTAATCCCTACAGAACAGCTAATCCGTGCTCCTTCCCCAGGGAAGGCTCCCTCTCCTGCATCTCCCTGCTCCCTAGAGCTTCCTTCTGCTCCAATGTGCAGAAACTCATTCAGTGCCACGTATGGTGCCTGCGCTCTGGGGCAGCTCTAAACTGGGGATGTTCTAAGCCAGAGAGGGGAAAGGTGGCATTCTGGAAACAGCAATGGGTCCCAGACCCAAAAGGCAGGTTAATGGGGATGTGGGGACCTGGCTTCTGAAAGAACTGGGAGAGGAACTTGGGAATCTAAAGACTTAGGGCTTTACCTAAAGAGATCACAGTTGCGCAGTTTATTAGGAGTCATGTAATTTGGCATTGGTAAGTCTTTCTATTCTTTAAGATACATTAAATATATAGAGTACACACACACTCTCTCTCTCTCTTTCTCTCTCTCTCTCTCTCTCTCTCTCTCTCTCTCTCTCTCTCTCTCT
>JADRCD010211451.1:0-18369 GCA_019843815.1 Montemys delectorum | reverse complement strand
TGTGTGTGTGTGTGTGTGTGTGTGTGTGTGTGCTGAGATAGAGTTTGCTGGTGTGGCTCCAACTGGCCTCAAATTCAAGATTCTCCTGCCTCATCATTTCAGATACTAAGATTATAGGCATGAACCACTCACCTAACTTAAAATCCACGTTTAATGTACAATATAAAGTTATAATTACTTTCCTTCTGTTAGATTTTGTAGGTATTCAAAGCTTTCATGCTGAATAAAGGAAGACAGATTGGCTCTTGGAATAGATCAGAGTCAAAATAAAATTCTCAGTTTTCCAAAGCGCTTGCTTACTTCTGCTGTGCTATTTCTGACAGTTGCATGGGACTCTGCCATAGGCAGGCATATATGGACTACCTGTAAGGGCGTAGCGCTTGGAGGGCTCTGAGAGTGATTCCTCTCATCGTGGCCACCCAACTTACAAAAAGGAAGAGTTTTGTTGTTATAGATGAAAGACTGTTGCCTCTGGTCAGATAACATGTCACAAATGGATATTCACTAGAAAAACTATAGAGTGAGTAGGTATTTTTTTTTTGGCAAGACAAAAGAATGCTGCATGCTAGAAAAGGCTATTGTTTGTTTCGTGATAACTGCAAATAATTATACCTGTTAATCTTCTAATTTTAAAACAAATCAAAATTTAAAAATTGGAAATGTAAAGGAAAAGAAAGAAAAAGAGATTACTGTTTTCTTCCTATTTACATTGATGTATGATTTAAAGCAATACAGTGGCCACATTGGCTGTGAGAGACCACACCTAAAACAATCAGGTTTCTGTCCACAAACAGATGTTTTAGAGAGCCACATAAATTTGGTCAAAACTAGAAGACATTAAAATGTGGAGAGGATAGCTTTCAGTCCTCAAACCAGCTAATTAAGGTGCCTCTGAACAGCGTACAGTTTTAAGTTAACAGTAATTAATACAGCCAGCTTGGAACCTTGGGAAGCTAAAGCCAGTGAGTGCTTTTTGGTTCATTTGAGAGGATGCAGTTTGATTGCTGGCGCCAGTAAACAGGTTGGGAATTGTCAACATTGTAATTAGCAGCAAGTTCCTGGATTCTCAGCCTGCCAGACTAGTGGGCTGGTGCCTAGAGCAGTTGCCCCTTGGGGGAGAGAGAAAAACAAAGGAAGGGAATTTGAGCAACCTTGTCATGCTCTGCCAGCATATGCCATTCGACCAATGTTGTTCTTGGCAAAGGTCTATTTTAAGACATCTAGCAGTGGTTTCCACAAAATATGAAAACTCACCATAGCAACCAACATGGCTAGCGTCTCTAGGAACATTCTCTTGATTGGATATCAGGTCCAACTGCATTCGGAGTTATATTGCTTTATGTGTACAATCCTCTATGCTGTGTGCACCATGGCTTTTAACAGTCTGATTAAAAGGGTTAAAATCTGTTTTGGCAGCAATCCTGAACTCGCCTGCCGAAACGCCATCAAAGACTAAGGTTATGCAAACCTTATTAACCCTTTGTGCAGTACAAATAAAAAGGAAATGTCAACTTTAATACCACCGAGAATCCAATCTTCAGGACTTAAATGATAATTTATGTATAGTCTTCTTAATTTAATGCCATATTATCATTGTGGAGAAGAGTAATCAGACTTAAAATTTGAGCAGCATTTAGGCTCTCTCTAAGACTAAAGGTACATTCATAAAGTTTACATACAGTATTATAGGAAGGGTTTGGAAGCAGGAAAGGGAAAGGAGATATAATATTACTTTGTAAACTCAACAATAAAAAAAATGTCAAAAATAAAAACTAAAAATCCCCAAATCCCCAATTAAAAGAAAGTTTATATACAGTTTCACCCCAAGTAAACAATAGAATGATTTTTGAAATGCATATACTACCTTCTCTATCTCGTGTGTGTGTTTATGTGTGTGTGTGTGTGTGTGTGTGTGTGTGTGTGTGTATGTGTGTAAGTTTCACCAGCCTTGTGGCAGCAAAGAATATGTCACCTCCTCTGACTAGTCAGAGATTGTCTCTTTCTACCTTGTGAAAGTATACTTACATTGTAAGTTAATTTTACCTTTCAGTCCATAAAAGCTCAAGGAGTTTTAGCAGTGCTGAAAATGCACATAGTACTCCCACTGTCCCACGTAAGAGCTGGTGAGGTAGCTCAATCAGACAAGTGCTTGCTTCATCCTGGAGCAGGTTGTAGTAGACAAATTTAATAATCCCAGTCCTGGGAAGGCTGGAATAGGTGGATTTTGGAGATCCGTGGTCCATCAACCCAGTCTACTTGATTAGTTCTAGGCCATTAAGAGACCCTGTCACACAAAATAAGGTGAATGGTGCCTGAGGATCAGTAATGACACCCAAAGTTAATATTCAGTTTCTGCATGCTTAGGAATGTGCACTCACACTATTGTATGCACATGAGCACACATACACTCACACACGCACACCCCAAATGCTTAGAATCCTTGGGATATTCTTGTTGATATTCTGTTTTCATTAAAATATGTGAAGGAATCTTCATGGAGAAAACAAGTTGGATAGACAGAAGCAAAATAGCGTTCTCTACTATAAAATGATTTTTTTAAAAAATGATTCTTAAATGGATCAGTGTGCTATGTTAAGCAATTTCTATGTGGTAATTTTTCCAGGTGGATTATAAAATCTGAATAACACACACACACACACACACACACACACACACGCACAGGGCTGGGTAGATTTGGCACCCAGGTGTCTGGCATAGCATTTAGCAGACTCCTTTGTGGGCAGAAGGATTACTCATATTTGTTGGAAAGAGTACAGTTCCCAATCCTTCTCTCCAGCATAATTCACATCGGATGGAATGAGCAACGTGATTCGTATCCACTCTGAGGAATGCTTCACAATTATTTATTATTTTCAGTGGAATTAGATGCTTACAGGTGGTCCCATAATGTGCCTCCAGGCATGCAACCTGCTGTAAAATTTTAAGTTCCATTAACTTAGCAGTATGCTGTCTCATAACAGCAGTTCAGTCTGTGTAGGAGAGAGTGGAGACAAGTGCGGAAAGGAAGCCTTCCCTGCTTCCAGTTTCCCCCTCTGTCTTTTTAGAAGCTTCCTCTGTCGGTTTCCTTTGTAGAAGGACTTCGAAGCAGGAACACTAGGATGCTCTGGTGGGCAGAGCGTACCCAGAGGATCAGGGAAGTGGTGGCAAGCAGGAAAATCTTCTTTGTGTCTTACAGGTGGTGTGGTGGTGTCTGTGTCAATATTTGTAAAACACAAAGAGCAAAACTTTCTTTTTTTGTGTCTTTGTTACCTTTTGTTTCTGAAATTAAGAGGCTGGAAGTGACTTCTGTTAATCAAGGGAACTGTCATTTGGAAGGTTTCCGTGGTCTACCAGGAAAAACTCTTGAGTTGTAGATATTTAAGACACTGCTATTGCAAACGCTGCCCTGCCCCCACATTCTATACATTGGATTGTCTCTCCTAGGTATGCAGCTAAGCAGTGAGTAAGGTATGAAAGTAATCTAAAGCAGTTTTGTCACTGCCTTCCATACTTGTCCTTCCTTTTTAATGGAGCATCTATCACTGAACGAGTAGAGTTTATCATCCTGGGTGTTTTATGGTAAAATCTGAACTAAAGAGAAAGCAGAAACAAGGAAAGTGCCTACACCCCCAAAGTTTTTGTCCTGGGCTGTAAAACTTCTCCCCAGGGTTCTAAGCAGAACAAAATACATCTTCAACCATTTCTAGACTCATTACCTATTAGATATATTACCAGTAACAGATATTGTGCCCATTTGAAAGAACATCAGTTTATCAGGCATCATGGTGCTCACCCTTAATCCCAGGACAAGTGGAATAGGGATAGGCAGAGCTCTTTGAGGTTAGGGTCAAATTGGTCTACATATATATTATCTACCAGGCCAGCCAGAGCTATACAGTGAGACTCCCTTTCATTACCTAATAAATATATTAGGAAAAATAATGTGTGTAATGTTGTCTACATCATTTAAGACTACACAAGAAAACACTCTTTCGTGCAGAAGCAGATTTTTGCTATAATAGTAAAGACAGAGGCGAAATAATTAGACTGTAACCAAAATGATGCTAATTGAGTTTATCTGCCTTAATGCAATCACACTTGGCCTCTCCAACCTTTACATTTTTCAACAATCCCCTATCGTGCTGAGATTAAAGCAACTTGTGCATTCAAGAGTTAGAATGCCTTTCAGAATATATCAGTAAGTATCTGTCCCACAGGTCTATTCAGGAAACATGCATTCAGAGCTACCAACATTTATTAAGTACCTAACATATACCTGGCATTCTTTTAACTTCCAGGGTTACCATGGAATAATGAACAGACTTGCCCTTAAAGCATTCATGGCTTGTAAGACTTCTCAGAACCAAGCTGTTACAAACTCTGTGGGGGATTCAAAAGAATGCAAAGCCACAGCCTCGTTTCAAGAAACTTACTATGTGCAGCTAATAGCAAATATTAAATGGTATGGGGTGATTGTTGCTGGGGTCGCTGCTCACCAACAGACACTTACACATCATAGATACAATGAAAACAAAAGTCTTCTCTAGAAACAGATTTGTCTTTTCTTTTTCCCTTCTAGCATGCATGCAGTCTTTCAGAAAGGAAACCAAGACAACACTAACTAGGACAAAGAGAAAGTATAGCATTTTTTTCTCTCACATAAAAAGCCTTATTTTTATATTAGCAATTTTGGTATGATAACAACCTTAATAATTATAGAATCACTGCTTCTATTGATTTTATTTTTAAATCACAATTAAAGTCAGCTTTAATGCAACACTGACCCAAATATTTTCTTCTCTGTGTAGATTCACAATCGGAACAATTAGAACTTAGTATTGACTATAATAATAGATACTTTTAAATTTAAAAAGTCATGACTTGCCTGACTGAGAAAAACCTCTATTTGGGAAGTAAATCATTGCACAGTTCCCTTTATTTTGGAGTTTATTCACAGTGAACTTACATAATGCTCATATTATCCATAGAATATTTTTGTAACTGATATGTTTGGAGTTATGATAATATGAATGCAGTTGAATATTTTCCAGGATATAAACTGATTTTTTTTAATTTAATTTATAATTATTTTGGTTACAATAGTTGCCCACATTTTATTCTGGTGTTTCACTCCACCCCATGTTAAAAGGTTGGATTAGCTTGTCCTCGTACAAGGTGTATAATACTGAGTAGAAGAAGAAGGAGATCAGAGGAGAGAGGGAGGGTGAGGGGAATGGAGGGTGGGGGGAAAAGGAGGGAGAGAGAGTGGAGGAGAGAGATTATGCTAAGTATAGATGATTAAAATCTCTCTCATTCATCTAACAGAATTCTAAAATCTTACTATAAGAGAATACCTTTGTATTCTAACAAAATTCTCACATAATATAGCAGCAACAGGTACATTTTCCTAGCATGTGTATTAGAAGTCTATGTAACAACAATGTAGTAAAAAGATACTTCAATGGTGAAAGGGATGTTATTGGTTAAGTCATTACATCAGGTAGTTATTACGGGAGTTTATTGAACTGAAGTCCTATAGTGTGATCTTCAGATAAGACCATGTTATTAATTCTTCTTTTAAATTTTCTTGTAAATACTTGATATGAAAAGCCTAGACTACTTAAAATCCAGATCCCATATGCAAAGAAGAGGAGTGACGACAAAGTTGAGATAGTAGACTGCCTGGCTGTCAGCGCAGATGAGCTCTTGGGTTCAATGCCCTGCACCAGAGACAGACAAAGAAACAAGCAAGAATTAATATTGCAGCAGCTTCTTCCGTGCTTACAGTGTAACTTTAAATCCAAAAGAGTAACAGAACTACGAATACATCACTCTCTACTTTAAAGTCATAAATAAGCCTTAGACAGCGTAAGTGTTAGCTTTTGAGTTTAACTGGAATAAGAAAGTTAAGTTGCCTTGGAAGTAATGTGGAATTGACTGATTGACAAATGTAGCTGGAATTTTTCTATCTAAACCTTACTTTTCCCCCTTAAGCGGTCTTCTTGCACATGTCAGAGTAGCAACTGAGTCACACACATGGGAGAATGTCAGAATCTTTTTTGAAAACCAAGCTAGCTTTTTTTTTTTTTATTTTATGTACAGGGTGTTTTTCCGTGTGTGTGTGTGTGTGTGTGTGTGTGTGTGTGTGTGTGTGTGTGTGTGTGTGTGTGTGAGAGAGAGAGAGAGAGAGAGAGAGAGAGAGAGAGAGAGAGAGAGAGAGATCCTAGTACTAGAGTTATACACAGTTATGAGCTGCCATCTGGGTGCAATGGACTGAAGTTCGGTCCCCTTTATAAGAGCCTCGAGTGCTCTTAACTGCTAAACCATCTCTCCAGCCCCTAATGCCAAAATCTTTAACAGAGATTTGCCGATCATATTTCTTAGTTTTTTTTTAAATCAGTCTTTACTGATATGTAAGAATATAAAGCTAATGGTCTGAATAGAATGCTCAAAGAATGATATGAAATGCTAAATAATAGTTTACATAGCTTCTCAATATAATCTCTAAGAATTCATCTCTCAAACATTATGTTTTTACACTTATTCATTACTAGTGAGCTAGTTGGGCCACTAAAGTATGATTGATCTTCCCTCTAAAATATATTCCCAACATAAGTGTAGGAGCAAAAATTTACTTTAAAAATAGAAATCTGTCCCTTTTCACAGTAGAGGTGAGCAGCACTGTCCAAACTTGAGCAGTAAGGTAAGAGCCACAGTACCAGAACATTCTATACATACTCAATTTTAATATCGCAATTGTCAAGAGCCATGTAGGAAATCCAGGGTATTCTTACAGACAGAAAAAGAGCTCCACTATTTTGACAGTTAACATTTGAAGATGAAGCACTTCAGATTAACCAGAAATGATAATAAAACCGTTTCAGTGGTCCTATCACTTGATGGATTCTGGTTTTAAATTAAATAGACACTAATTTAAAGGTTACTGTGTTAGTCTTTTAAACAAGGGGGATATTATCAGTGAGAATGATTCAAACTTAAGCAGCAAGTAGCTTCTATTTAGGCAGAGAAGATACGTAAGATGTGGAAATGTCAAAATCATCCTACTGTTGCCTTGCGATTTTAGTGACTTCAACTTATTTTTTTCTGTTGGATGGTGTGCTTCTAGATGCTCATTTCCCATTCTGCTATTGATGCTTCATATATGCTTTTAATGTGAAGACTGTTATTTGAAACATCTATGAAAGAAAAGTACATCGTGACCCTCTCAAGATCTAGCTCATGTTAGCTAATAAGCCTTAGGTCTCATATTTAAGTCTCTTATTCTATCAAGAGATTTTGTCAAGTGATTGACCTTGTTACATTTACATTTGTCCACATACACTTAAAGATGTTCACATGGTGTCAGAGAGTGGGTAGGGGTGATGAGGATCCTTT
This sequence comes from Montemys delectorum, assembly GCA_019843815.1. Classification (NCBI taxonomy): domain Eukaryota; kingdom Metazoa; phylum Chordata; class Mammalia; order Rodentia; family Muridae; genus Montemys; species Montemys delectorum. Next base: position 10,974 of record JADRCD010211451.1, on the reverse strand, counting down.
CATTCCCTGAGGATAAGTACAATTGATGGTCGATGGGCAGAAAGACATTTTCTTCTGGTAAGGTGCCCACACTCCTGTAAATAGCCCTAATGAAGTTCATTGGGTCATATGCACACAAAAGTCAAGAAAGCAGAAGATAAGCTATGGGAAAGTAATTTTTGGAATGGGATGGTGCAGGGGAAAGGGATATGAATATGATCCAAGTACAGTACGTGTGTATATATGCGTATGCAAAGGACATAAAATCCATTTACCCATTTTTTTTTGTTTTGTTTTTGCCTATGACTTTGGCATGTGGTAGTCCTGTACTGCCAATAACCTTTTAATTATGGGTCTCAATTTAATATAAATTATTGTCTTGGAAGCTGGAAGTTATTAAGTATACAATTCTTATCAACAGTAAAACAATAACTTAACATCTCTCTTCTGATTTCTCACAGTGTTGTTCAATTTGATCAAGCATTTCTTTAGGTAGTCTTGGCTTATGCTATTTTGAAACTCTTAACATACTTACAGACACAGTTGAATGCTAAAAGAGACTTATGAACAATGAAACAACTAAATATGTTATTTTATACTAATTAAAAGTTTGAGTTTTGAATAGTTCATGTTTTCAATTTTGTGATTTCATATAATAAATAAAACATAATCTCTCTTTCAAAATTTTCTATTTAAAATATAGAGTGAATGGCATTAGAAATTATTTCTAGGATTTTCAATTCTAGGTTATAAACTGTTATAATTACAATTTATATATATATGTTTATATAAATGGTAAATATGATAAATAGATATATAACTATATGGTAAATAGATGCATTATATAATAAGACTGAATTTTAGAATACTTTTGATTTTAATATACTGACTATTCTAGTGTAAGAGTTGGCAATCTTCCTGAATTGTTTTATTTCAATCTTTCCAATTTCATAAATAATATTTAAATTGCATTTCTAAAAGGTTTATTTACTTCATTATCGTCTCTATGTGAGTCTTTTGTGTGTGCCATGTTTATATGTGTACCGTGTGTATGATTCGTGCCTATAAAGTCAGAAGCGGGCTATAGGTCCATTGGGACTGCATTCACTGGCTATTGTGACCTGCCATGGGATGCTGGGAACCTAGTCCCAATCCTCTGGATGAGCAGCAAGGGCTGTTAATCACCAAGCCACCTCGGTAGGCCGATATTGCATTTTTCAAAAGATAAGAGCATACGTGAAATGTTTGGTTGTTCAGTGAAGATAACTGAAGGGAATCTAAGGAAGTAGATCTGAGCAAAGGTGAAAGCAGACAGCGGCCACTCTTAATGCATGCATATTAAGATCTGCGTGTAACATCAGGGTGGTTTTGTTATAGCCCTTGTATCGACTGAAATACTTCTATTTCTGTTACTCCAGTTCTTTCTTTTTGATCCATCTCAAGTGTAATAGCACAACTGTGTCACTGGTGAATTGAAGGCAAAATGATACTTTTAGCACTGAGCTCAAATGACAAGGAAGTAGAATAACAAAATGGAATACGGCTACAAGATCTGTTTTTCAGGATCCAAATGAGTTGTGTACATTATAAGCGATAATTTCTGATGCTAACTTGGTGATTCATGAAACTATGAGGCTGACATGCTGATTTAAATTATTCCACAAAAGCTAACAAGACAGGAGAAGTCATTTAAAAACATTTCTAGTTACTCATTTAAACAATATTCAAATCATTATAACACTTTTTCTATTATTCATGCATTTGTAAAATTTAAAGATTAATAAATAAAATCCCACTTTTTTTGTTCGTTTGAGACAGGGTCTTATATTGTTCTACTCTGTCCTTTGGAACTCATTATGGAGCCAAGCATTTCTGACCCTTTCACCTCCACTTCCTGAGTGCATCACCAGGACACAACTGTGTCATGCTGGACATTGGCCCAAGGCTTCTTGCATGTTAAGTAAGCACTCTTTTTTTTCTATTTTTTATTAGATATTTTCTTTATTCACATTTCAAATGTTATCCCCTTTCCTGGTTTCCCCTCCAAAAACACACTATCTTATTCCTCCTCCCCCTGCTCACCAACTCACCCACTCCCAATTCCCTGTCCTGGAATTCCCCTACACTGGAGCATCAAGACTTCACAGGACCAAGGGCCTCTCCTCCCCTTAATGTATGACAAGGCCCTCCTCTGCTACATGGGTTCCTCCACATGTACTCTTTGGTTAGGCAAGCAATCTTAACTAAGATAATGGAGCTGCATCCCCCTTCCTCCAAATTATCTTCATAAACAAATGAATGAGAATTAAACTGGCAAACCAAAGCTGGACTATATCAAAACATCACCATTTGATAATCTTCTATCTCAGAGAAAAATGACCACTTAGAATATATCTGATCTCTACTGTTAGTTTAATGTAGAAATAATATTAAACATAGAGCTATCATCTATAACCTTTATGAGTTATGCTCTGCTTTTTTAAAGAGGAACTTTAGATCACATTGATAATTATGTTTTGACTTATAACTTTAATTGTAGTTTATCCTGAACTCTTCCTAATTTTTAACCTGGAGGATTCTCAGGCATCTCAGTTAAAATTATTTAGATACATTTAAAACCATTAGTGGATGGTTTTAATATTCTCAATTCTGAATTATATTTCTTTCTCTGGAAAACCGATGTCTGCTCTATGAATCATAGCATTATTTACTTGCAATCAAAAAATTGATCTAAGTTAATTACAAACTATTTGCCAAAATCATACTTGGAACATGGAGTAGACATGCAGATGACAGGGTTTTTTGTTTTTGTTTGTTGTCCTTTGATGTCACTTGTTTATTAGTATAAAAATTATGATTATTTTTTGTACAAATCAAAAAAAGAAAAAACAGAAACCAATATAATAAAAATAGGATTTGTGTTAAAGATTTAACTTCTCCTTCCTTTGTTTGCTTCTCCATTTTTTTTTGGGGGGGGATAAGAAGGGCATTCATATTTAACTTTCTTCAATGCCTATTGTAATAGAAAATTATACTAAATTTAAGTATTAAAATTCATGCTAATAACAGGCATTTTCTTTTCTTTTCCTATGTACACAATAAATCACTTTCTGCAACAGAGACATATGGCCACTTTTTTTTAAACAATGCATGAAGTTTTACGTTCCTTGAGTATTAGATTTTAAAAAATTATTTATATATTAGTAAATGTATGTATTGAACACATTCATATCTGTACAAGTGATTTATGATGATGGTGATTCTTACATTATTAATCAGTTTTTGCTATGATTATTAAATTTTCCCCAAGGCACCTAATTTAAATCAATGAAACATCTATGAGAGTTTCTCGGTAGAGCAAATTTAAAATTTCTGCTATAAATTCATATAATGGAAGTACACTTGGAGTTTAATGTGGTCTTGACTTCAATGAGTTCTTTTTTTAATTATTAGATATTTTTTTATATTTCAAATGATATCTCTTTTCCCAGTTTCCCTTCCCCCCCCCCAAAAAAAAAAACTCTCCTCCCATTGATGACCAGGCCATCCTCTACTACATATACAGCTGGAGCTATGAGTCCCACCATGTATACTCTTTGGTTGGTGTTTTAGTCCATGGGAGCTCTGAGGGTACTAGTTAATTCACATTGTTGTTTATCCTAAGGGGTTGCAAACCTTTCATGCTCCTTGGATCCTTTCTCTAGTTCTTCAATGGGGACCCTGTGCTTAGTCCAATCGACAGCTGTGAGTTTCTACTTCTGTATTAGTATGGCACTGTCAGAGCCTCTCAGGAGACAGCTATATCAGGTTCCTGTCAGCCAGCACTTGCTGGCATCCACAATAGTGTCTGGGTTTGTTGACTGAATATGGGAAGGATTCCCACGTGGAGAGCAGTCTCTGGATTGTCCTTCTTTCAGTCTCTGCTCCATACTTTGTCTCTGCAACTCCTTCCATGGGTATTTTATTCCCCCTTTTAAGAAGGAACAAAGTATCCACACTTTGGTCTTCCTTCTTCTTGAGTTTCTTGTGGGTTGTGGATGGTATCTTGGGTATTCCGAGCTTCTGGGCTAATATCCACTTATCAGAGAGTGCATACCATGGATGTTCTTTTGTCATTGGGTAACTTCACTCAAGATGATATCCTCCAGATCCATCCATTTGCCTAAGAATTTCATAAATTCATTGTTTTTAATCGCTGCTATGAACATAGTGAATTATGTGTCCTTATTGCACATTGGAGCATCTTCTGGATATATGCCCAGGAGTGGTATAGCTGGGTCCTCAAGTAGTACTATGTCCAATTTCCTGAGGAACCACCAAACTGATTTCCAGAGCTGTACCAGCTGGCAATCCGACCAGCAATGGAGGAGTGTTCCTCTTTCTCCACAACCTTACCAGCATCTGCTGTCACCTGAGTTTTTGATCTTAGTCATTCTGACTGGTGTGAGGTGGAATCTCAGGGTTGTTTTGATTTGCATTTCCCTGATGCCTAAGGATGTTGAACATTTCTTTAGGTGCTTCTCAGCCATTCAGTATTCCTCAGTTGAGAATTCTTTGTTTAGCTCTGTACCCCATTTTTAATAGGGTTATTTGGTTTCCTGAAGTCTAAGTTCTTGATTTCTTTGTATATATTGGATATTAGCCTTTACTCTCCGTTCATTTCTTCCTTCAAGTGGCCACTCTGTTGTGGTCTCACAGGAGAAAGCTGAGAGTTGCAAGACTGCCCACTCTCAGTGAACAGCGATGCATTCCAGTCTTCACTGTGTAGCTATGATGCTTACTGCGAGTCCTATTATCCCTTCTTTCCCAGGGAGTTCAGTATTCAAAAGAAATATGGAATGTATGTCCTTCAAATGTTCTTAAAATTGAGATCCCGGGACTTAAAGTCCATCAAATACATTTGTCTATCTTCAAATAAAACGAGAGATGAAGAAAAATGCTAAGGATGATAAGTGTTAAGAACCAAAAGTGTCCTTAACTTAGCAAATACAAAAAAAAAAAAAAAAAAAAAAAAAGCACCTTCGGGGACGTTAGGGATGTTATTTATATCACCCTGTGTCACCTAAGGTACTTTTAAGACCTAAATCTGTAAAATAGTGGGGTTCTGGTTCTGAATTTGAGATGTCTTGTTGGTATCAAAACTAAATGTATGCTGTCCTGGAGGGTTAGGAAGAACAATCTGCCATTGTGAAATATATCTCTGTGCTCACTTCAAAATCCTCCATTAGTTTGTGATAATGATTTGATTAAGAACGGAGACTCAGAGGGGATACTACCTCCCCCACCCCTACACACACACCACCCCCACCCACCCTGACCTCACCCTTGGTCCTGAGTCCTGACGGATTCTGGACCCATGTGTAAGAAAAGACAATACTGAAATTGCCATTTTTGAGTTGATGATAGAATTGAATTCGAAGTTTAATGCTGTAAGAGATAACATACAAGTGTGTATTTGAGTCAGCTCCTTTTTATTTTAAAGCACCTCGCCACAGTGTACTGATTACAGTGACATACACTTGGGATCCAAGTCCCTTGGGGGACAAATGGTCATGACTTCAAAGCCAGCTTCCATTGCACAGTGAAACTGTGTCTCAGATAGCTAGCCGGAGGTAAATAAAAAATAAAAATGCAAATAATGCTGAGACATGGAGCTGTGAGAATCCTTCAGTCTCAGTTCAGTGTGACAGGTTTTTTTTTTTTTTTCTCCCTCAGAAGCCCTGCAGACAGTAATCTCTCTGAAGCTCAGGAGAAGGTCAGCATGTCTATGGTTCCTACTCACAAATTTGTCATTATGATCATAATTATAGTGACAAAAGTGATCACTAGAAAAGTATTTCTTGTCCACATAAAGTTTACTCGCAGCGCTATTATTCCTCAATCGATTGCTGGCTAATCTTATAAGAGTTAATTTATTAGCTACATTAAGGCTTTATTTGACTTAGAAGTAATGTTTCAGCATAACACAACATGAACACATATAATTATTTTTCTCCCTTCTGAAGTAGAAACTGGGAGCACAACTTTGTGTCTAGTTATTAACACTAGTATTTACATTAACTTTAAAATAACTTATTTTCACATTCATGTGCCTTTTTATATGCACAAGGGCATGGCCATTTCTTTTTCTGTATAAATTTGATTACAAGGATGTTCCTGCTGTCATCCTGCAAGAAAACTTCCACCTTCTCTCAAAAACAATCTCATCTTCAAAAGAACATCAATTAAACCTCAAACATGCAAACTGTGACTGAAAATATCTCTCCTCACAGAACTGAGAATATGACAAGCTCAAGCACCTCCTGCATGAGTAGATTAACTCCTTCTAAACTAGGTGCAGAAGGGTCCTGCCCGTACAATATGGCATTCTCCCAGGCTCAGATGAGCTCTACTCTCTACATGATCATCTCACACTGGAATGCTGCAAGATTATTTATTCTCTGGGAATGATTAACTGTAAAATAATGTTAGTTGCAAATAAACATCATGCTGATAGCTATAATTTACCAAGTTCCTATTATGTTGCATGCATCGTGCACAATAGTTCACTGGTCATTATTTTGTTTCACTTAACAGACTTTATGCCATTATTTTTCTTCTTCACATTTTATAAATAACAAAATTCTATGTACAGATACTGTCAGCTGTACCAATACATGCAATGCAGGAAGGGCGGAATGTAAGGTTACTCGTTATGAAAGCCTCTGTTTACTATCTCTTGTCATCCTGCCGCTCTGTGCCTCCTTAAAGCAAACAGCAAAGGTGCGTGAAGTCTACAAATGTCTCTTTGGGAATTAGCCAAAGTATGTCCTTATTTTTGCTTTGTCTATCATTGCAGAATTAAGCGGTAAATCTGAATTTAGCTTTCAACAATTAAAAGTAACCCCAGAGTAGTTATATTTTTGCAAAGGAAAATACTGTAAAACCTCTGCCACAGGTGAATATCATTACAAACCACTGATGAGTGTCTGTGGTGTTTACATGTCCTCCTCCCACCTCCCACCTTCAGTCACAGAACACAATTGATACAAAAGGAAGGTCTACACTTAACTTACCCGATCAGTGAAGCGCAGAAGACGACATGAAAGTCAGTTACTGTGCTTTAGATTGTTACGAAATTTGAATGTAGCTGCACATGTTCATTACGTTCCATAGATGAAAATATGGATGACGTAAAGCAAGGTGGGCAGTGCATGCGGGATGTTGCAGAATGTGTGACGAAGCAGAAAACACAGTATCCTCCTTCAAAAAGCAAAATACGGGAGTGTATTATAAAACTCCTCAGGAAATAGGAAGAAAATTAGGCTTAAATATGTTATCATTTTCCCATCATTCAAGCAAATATTTCAACTTAATCAGGGTAGTTTCAGGAATGCATGATATACTATGAAACTGGTCTTACAAAGAGAAGCATCTGGCTTTCTGACCAGAATTACAATTAATTATAAGACACCAGCCATTTTAGATAGATATGCATTTGAAGGGTGGTGCTTCTACAGTGTTGACATTTCCTTTTGTAGCTCCCATAGAGATAAACCTAGTTCACTATACAATCCCCTACACAGTGTATAGTTTTTTGTTTTCTTTTCTCTTTTTTTTTTAGAACTTCGAACATTACTATGCCTCATATCAATTTCATGATATTTTGAAATAACAATCTATCTATGGTATAGTAAACTGACACATTTCTTCGTTATTAAAATATCCCTTTGTGTGTCAGCTCTTGGCATATTTTCTCACACATTTCTCCTTTCCTGAAGCTGATAAAAATGTAAAGGATGCTGAAGGAGAAAGGAAAGCGTTAATGGCAACCTTGTCCTTTCATGTTGAAATCTGAGGAGCTGGGACATAGTTCCAAGTGCTTCCATCAGGAATAATAGTGAATAATCATTTTCATCTAAGTTTTGTGCCCCTAGCAAACATTCTTACAATATAATCTTTCACACTCATGAAAATGTGTTGCATAAAGAATTGTAACAGGCACAAAGAAAGGATCATTAAGTTTGATTTCTCTCATTCATTTACTTCTCAACATGCCAAGCACTACACAAGGCATAACCCTCTATTTCAACAAAAGCAAAAAAAAAAAGAAAAGAAAAAAAACTAAAACAATCTAAAAAGTGATACATATTTTAAGTTTGTGGTATATTAAAAAGTATTAAAATACTAATAAAGAGAAAACATAATTGAAGTTTATAAAATATTTCACACAGTAATGCTTCAAAGAGACAGGCAGACATTGATAATGGCAAATTGGTAAAGGTGAAATGGGGGTGTCTATCCAATGCTTTCTTTTTTTCTTTTTTCTTTTTTTTTCTTTCTTTTTTTTTTTTTGAGGGTTTTTGTTTTGTTTTGTTTTGTTTTTTGTTTTTTGTTTTTTGTTTTTTCGAGACAGGGTTTCTCTGTATAGCCCTGGCTGTCCTGGAACTCATTCTGTAGACCAGGCTGGCCTCAAACTCAGAAATCAGCTGCCTCTGCCTCCCAAGTGCTGGGATTCAAGGTCTGTGTCACCATCACCCAGTCCAACATTTTCAAAGATGACAAAAACTGATGCTTCAGTGGCAACCAGGTGAAGAGAAACCAGTGGGTGTCAAAAATATTTTAAGCTACATTTGCTGCTTCCTCCTTTGGTTTTCTTTCTTCAAAGGGCAAAATAATGGATATTCAGTAGTTAGCCTTTTACTCAAAGATCCTGTTCTTCTTTGATTAAAAATTTGCTGAAGAGATATGAATCATTTTTTTAAAAAAAAATAGGGTAAGTTGTAAAAGTAAAGAAGTTACTTCCAAGCCATGGCTTTTGCAGTGTGAAGACAGATCAAGTTTTGAATATTTAGACTGTTCTTCGAAGGTTATTGTATTGCTAAGAAACTGCCATCTCTTAGACAGCAGCTATCTATCAGTAGACACCCTGCGTGGGCCATACGCTACAAGGAGATCAGGTGTCTTTTAGAACAACTAATGTACGCTTATGATATTCTGTTCTCAGAGTCCTGTTTCAGATGTCTTCTTATTGCAATGACTGCATTGAATTCCACAAATATAACTCTTTGGAGAACACAGAAAGTATTAGGAATTGTTGTTCCCCCAAAACATCTAAAAGCATTTTCATGTGACATCATCTTGTTAGAGGATCACATGCCCCCTCACACTAAGACTCTGTATGCTAAAATCTCCTACTATTTTGTCTCAGTACACATGGGGGCTAAAATGGACTTTATATAGATTTGAAATATTTATGTGGCCCAAACAAATCATAACATATTTCCAAAATCATGCATACCTTTGTTGCTTATGAAGGTGAGACTGACATAGACTTTCAAGGTGACAATGACACATGTCTCCACAGTTCCACAGCAGTAATGAAAACCAATAGGGAAAATCAATTAAAATTGGTTGTATATAGCATTGACATAGCTAATGCAAGGCTTGGTCCAGTTTGAAATAGCTCTTCTAAGTTTTCTTAGAATGTTGTTAATGGATTGAAACATGGAGTAGAATTCCATACAAAATTATCTTAATTAATCTACTCACTAATTATTAACCTAGGATTTCATTTTTCTACCAAATGGTCACAACACCTGTTATCTTTAAACTTAAAGACTAGGCTACCATAATGGCGCCCTGTGAGTGGAAATACCCATGCTTGGCCCTCAGTTTCATTATAACAATTCAGATCATTGCATAGCTGTCATTCTGTCTATACAGATAACAACTAAATGTCATTTCAATCTCATTTAATATATTTATAAGTTTAATAGGGAATGATTATATGACTACTGTGACAACTGTAAGAGAATTCGTTGCTATTTTAAAGGCAGTAACATTGTAGAACAAACATTTTGCAAAATATATACATAGAAAATTGATTAGACAGCTAATAAGTTAGACCTGAGATTGATCTCCAAAACGGACAGTAAAAACAAAACAAAAACAACAAAAATGAACAAAAACAAACAGGTGTGCTGGCTTTTGTAATCCCATTGCCAAGGAAATAAGATATGTGGGTTCCTGGGGCTCCTTGGCCAGGCAATCCAACTATAGTCAGGGATTCCCAGTCTACAAAGAGATCCCATCTTTAAAAAAAAAACAATTTAATAACAAAAATAAAAACTAAAAATGTATGTACCTGCTAAAAAGGAAGGGCATCCAAGGTCATCATTCACGTACTCTGGCCAACACATATACACATGTTCACCTGTGAACATGCACAGAACATGTGCACATAAATAAGTTGGCATAAAATAACCATTTAATCATAAGGTTAAATTATGGTCCCATTATGGAGATAAAGCTTTACCAAAATGATGGGTAGAAAACACAAAAGAATTATAATTCCCATTTTTCACATTAGAAAGAAAGAAGAAATGATTCACAAACATTTCTTACAAGCTGAGCATTAGTGAGAGTAGCTGACAGTTATTTTCCTGTTTCAGTTATGACTTGCTTCTTAAGGCTTTGACCGAGTTCGCTGCACTGCTCACAAGACAAATGTCATCACAGAACAGGTATCATGAATCTTAGTTAAAGATTAAGTAGATTGTTCTGGGAAAGTAGTGAGTCATCAAACAATATGAAGATGTGATTAACATTAGGTCCCACAGGACTGATGTGTGGTCTTTCTGTGGTACTGTACTCCTTACGACGACTCTCTTATGGTACCTATCGCATTCTATTGTAATTATTCATTCATAAGCCTTCTTTCTCACTAAGAGTTGTCTGTGTACACACAGTCCTAAATAAATTACCTATCATCCCTTTCAGACTTATGGCATATATTCAGTAAATGCGAAGTGAAACAAATGTATGAATGAGAAGTGACGAGCTATAACTAAGATGAAGGGGAAGCCATATTAGATAAGCTGGGTAGAGAGAATGGAACAGCAGACCTCTCCTCATGTTCATCAATGAATAAAATGATCATAATTTTTTGTGCTACCCAATACATCAAGCTTTTGATATCCTTTAGTAAAGGAGCAAAATAAATGGTGATAAAAG